>LPNX011208634.1:0-26104 GCA_001517045.1 Pseudotsuga menziesii | reverse complement strand
TAGGCCTTGTGGGGCTGTTTGGGTCTGCAATAAACTCATCTCCATTAGAAAAATCAGAATCAGCATGTTCAACAAACTTTTTACTTACTTCTTGAGGTTTAGGTGGTGAAGAGGCTTCACCATTCTCCACTTCTGCAAGGGGTTCTTCTTCAAACTGAACACACCTTTCAATGAAGTCTTTGTTTGTGCTCAATTTTATCAACTTGTACCCTTTTGAATCTTTAGATTATCCCACAAAAATACACTCTTGGCTTTGGGGCTGCAAAGCCTTCCTCTTCTCTGTCGGGATTCTAGCCCATGCCTTTGAGCCAAAAATCCTGAAATGGGTCACATCTGGCTTATGCCCACTCCATGCTTCGAAAGGAGTCATGCCATCCAACTTTTTGTGAGGCACCCTATTCTAAATATAGGCTGCACAGTTGATAGCTTCATCTTGGTACTTTGGTGGCAAAGTTTTGGCCTCCATCATGCATGTTGCCATCTCCTTCAGTGATTTGTTCTTCCTCTCAGCAACACCATTTTGTTGTGGTGTGTAGGGGATAGAATGCTGCATCTAAATACCTGCATCTGCACGATAGTTAATAAACTCAGTCTTGACATACTCACCACCATTGTCAGACCTGAGTACCTTGAGTTTTCTTCCACACTGGTTTTCAACCAAAGCCTTGAAGACTTTGAATAGGCCAAAAACTTCTGACTTGTGCTTCATGAAGTGAACCCAACAATACCTGGAAAAAAATCAATAAAGGTCAATGCATATTTGGCCTAACTCATGGACATATGAGGGAATGGGACAGCAACATCACTGTGAATCAGCTCGAGGGGTGCAGAGGTTCTCTCATGGCTGGCTTTCTCAAATTTGTGCTCTGGGTGTTTTCCTAGGATACAGCCTTGGCAAACTCCTTTGGAAAATTTTATCTTGGGAAACCCTATGACCATATCTTTCTCACTAAGATCAGATAAATACTTGTAATTTAAATGGCCAAATCTTTCATGCCACAGCTTGCTAGCTTCATTAGCATGGATAAGAAGAGCAGAGGGGTTTGAGTAAGGCAGGAAGTGTGAAAACATGTATACCTTTTGGGCATGATTCGCTACTCCTTTTGCAATGATTCTTCCACTTGATATTTCTGTGATCTCAACTTCATCGAGTGAGAATATGACTTTCTTAGGAGACCCAGTGTGGGTCATCTGGTACACTAATAGAAGGTTGGAGGCGAGACCAGGGACATACAGCACATTGTTGAAGTTACCATGATCAAGTTCTATCCTTCCTTTGCCTTTACTTTCAGTGAGAGAGTCATCTCCCAGTACAATAGATGGTCCTTTCGACATATCCAGTGAGGAGAAGGCCTCCTTAATCGAAACCATGTGTCTTGAAGCTCCAGAATCTATGATAAAACTGGGTGAGTTTGATGTGCCAGCAACTAGAGCATGAACTCTCTCTCTGTCATCGGAACTTGATCCTCCTTCTCTCTTCTTTGACCCTTATAGAAGGGATATGCCATTCTTATCCAGGAGATTGGTCAGCATATCAATCTGCTTTTTCAAATAAGAGCTTTCAGTGTGATTGCCCTTCAAACAGTATGAGCACTTGTTCATATCACCTTTGTTTTTCTTCTTTTGGGTATTTTTCTTGGGACCTTGTTGATCCTCCGGAGACTGCTTCTTGTCTCTTCTTTGCTCAGGTGGCTTTTTATCTTTCTTTTTTCTTTTAGAATCCACCTTCGAATCTCCAGCAACCAGAGCTTGGTCTTTGAAAGGTTTGATGGTGCCCATCATCACTAGCTTGTCTTGTTCTTGTGTGAGAGATTCCATGAAATCTGCAAGGCTAGGCATCTTCCAGGCTCGAGCTGTGAGTTTTGTGGCATAGAAGGTCGAAACAAAGACTGAGTAGTCAGGTCCTAGCTTCGAGAGGATGGCCAATATGAGCTGCTCATCTTTCTTTTCAATACCACACTGCTTCAGCTGCAAAACTAGTGCTTTGAACTTGGAGAAATATAGCTGCAGGGATTCAAAGCTGTTGGGACTCAGAGAAATCAGATCATTTTCGATCTGATGTCCCCTCATCTCATCTGTCTTTCCAAAAAGCTCAGACAGCTTCTCCCATACTTGATCCGGTGAAGTTAATCCATCGAGATGGAAAAGGAGGTCTCGGGAAATACTGAGACATAGGAGGCCATAAGCCTCATCTCTCCAATTGTGCCATTTGATCTTTTTCGCAGCTACATTGGGCTCTGCTTCTATTGCCATAGTCACCCTGTAGAGGCCTTTCGCTCTCAACAAGATCTCCATCTCTGCTTTCCATTAAAAATAGTTGAAGGGAGTGAGGATAGTTTTCTGTGAATCCATAGCTTTAGAAAATCTGTCCCGGCTGTCAATAGAAGGCTCCCAGTCTTGATGTCAAACCTGCAAAACAATTTTTGAAGGAGAGTAATAACCTACAATGGCTTTGATACCATGTAGAAATTCTGACCAGAAATAGATTAATTTCACTCACAACAAATTACAATTGATCATGCAAAATTGTCAACAATGGAGACTGAATATGGAGCTGTAACACAAAATTATATTAACTTAGTGTACAATAGCCAACCCTGTAATATCATAGGTTGCTGAATATATAGAATAAATCAATAGGTCGAATGGATAAGGAGGCATCCAAAGCTAGCATAAAGCAGGCTTACCCAAAATAGGCAAATCCCCCATAGGTGTAAAAAGTTGATCCCAAATATGTCATGAGGCTCACGAATTGGCAAGGGTGCATGGGAAAGCTAATGAGTGGTGGAATGGAAGATCATAAATGCTATTGTATGGAGGAAAGAGTGGAGGAGGAAGAGGCAACAAAGCTGATTCACCTCACCTAGTCTTGCTTTCCTATGTGCCTTAAAACACTGAAAAAGCAGGCAATAAAGCAGAAAAAGCAGAAGGGCGCCTAGGAGGCCAGGAATAAAGCAGATTTGATTCCTAAGGCTTTCCCAAGTGCTACATGAGTCAAAGATGCCAAGTTTGACCTCTATGGATAGGCAATTAGCAACTTGCACATGGTGGGACTCATGGACTAGGCAAATAAGACAAAATAAATGAATTAATGTCTAAGTGGGTAAATACTATGGGTTGATTATTCTAACAAGAACACGTGATAGTTACTACCTCTATGTATTTGTGCTTGATACTATTTTTCACTAATAGATCATATTCTATGAATGGAATAAAATTTTTCTAGTTTTAAAAGAATAAGGGATAAAATAGAAGTGATCTTTAAGAATATTCTTACTAAGCATATTATTTTTAATGTACTAGGAAAAGTAAAATAGGGACTTGTTTAGTCAATACCCTTTACCAATTAAAACATATTTTGGTGTGCCAATCATTAATCCACACACTCTCTTTTCAAGGGGAATAAAGGAATGGGTTATTGTGATATATATATATATATATATATATATATACACACACACATACATACATACATACATACATACATACATACATACATACATACATATCATCATTGAAAACAATAAATTTAGCAGAAGATAAAAAAAGGGCAAAAGGGAAATAATAAATAACTAAAACATTTCCTTATTGATCTTTAACTAAAGCCGAGAGACTCAACGCATGCCTGAGGGTGATTTATGTCACAATGAAAAGGGCGGGGGAAAATTAAGTATTATTCGAAATAACCAGCATAATTATTGCAACTCTAGGGCTTTTTCAAGAGGACTCGTAGGCTCATTTGAAACCACTGGGGACTTGACGCTCCAAGCTTGCATGTAATCCGACTGCAATTTGGGAAATCATGGGGGGTGTTCTTTCACATAAGTGTGGCTTGCATTTTCTGGTTTGCCTGAAAGTATTGTTGATGCTTTTTTTTCTTGATTTCTACTTTAAACTATAGTTGCAGGAAATGTCTGACAGATAACCATAACATTTTCCTTGCCTTTGGTGATCTTAATGAAGCATGCACCTATGATCTGGCATATTGAGAAAAAACCTAGGCATGCATTCTTCCTTGGTTGAGTTCGTTTTGGGCTTCTACTGGGTTTTGCGGTTCGATGAATATAATCATGTCTTCTTTCTCTGTTGATGAGATCAGAGCATGTATCCTTTTTATTTATTTGGGGTTTGATAAATTTTAAGCGTTTGACTATTCAACAAACTCATATATGACATTATCTTGGTTTTCTATTTTTAGGGATCAAAAGGTGAAATAATCCGTGATCTTTGAAAGTTTTGTCCCTGCATGCTATGCATCATTGTGTAGGTTATGTGTTTCAAATATTATAGTTAGGCATGCGAGTTGCATTGATGCTTAGGGTGGGTTCCATGCGTGTGTGATTGAAGGTTCTGGGTAATTACTGTGAGTTTGCATTTATGTGTTGGGTGATCTTCATAATCCTGCAATTTGCATATTTTGTGCATGCCTTGCGACAGGCATAATAAGTATTTTGGGTTGAGAACAATATGTGTTGATATATGTTTTAGTCAGTGCTGCGCTTTAAAAATAAATCACTAGCATGTATTCTTAATAAGAATAAGTCAGATCCACATCTTGTTCCGAAAAATAGGTTGGACCTTAAACCAATTATGGAAATGCGATTACTTATATATATATGTGTGTGTATATTGATAACACCCACCCTATATCTCGATTGAACTAAATCTATGGAATAGGATGAGTTTGATTAAGACTCGGTTTTGAAATTGTTGGATGTGAAGTGATGTATCTATGTATTGTTATATATATATATATGCCATTACCCTGCCATAATGGGGAGCATTTATTGCTTTGACTGCTTAATAAATATGAAGAAGGAATATGGCAAGTAGAGCATCATTGCAATATTTACACACAAACACTGTTTAAAGACCCTTGAATAGATCCGAGATGGGCATTTTGAAGGACTTGTACGTGACCTAGACCTTTCTGCGGTTATCCTATTTTGGAATTTGCAGATCAAATTTTGGTAGCTAAACCTTGTTTGGGTTTTCCCAATGTTTCAAAGACCTCTGCATATTTTCCAAGGCACGAGGAAAATCTATAAAATACTTTTAGAGTGTTAACCTTACCTTCTTGGATTTGTCGCCTAGCTCGGGGGTGGATCTAGGCTATAGAACCTATGGAAGATAGAGCCAGTGGTTGGAAGGAAAGTCGCAGTAGAGCTTTTAGTCACCTAAGTCATATTGATTAGTATTTCTCATGCAATTATTATATGTTTCGTTTAAGGAAAAGGGTTGTGTTCTATGCATGAGCAGTATGATTTAGTGAAAAGGGTAGTATGATTCCTGCTTAACCTATTTTCTTAAATTAGTTGTAATGATGATAATACCTTGAAATGCTTAATCATTTATGAGCTTATCTATTTTGTTGGCAAGCTGTGATTGCAGGGAATGTTTCGCAAAGGGGAAATAGAAAATTAGTTGGCTTTGGATGATAGTATAGCAGATGTCAATTATATAACTTATGCATATATCAGACAAGAAGTTTGACTTAGTATAGATTTTCATAGATTCATCAATGTATGACTAATTAACCCTATTTGTTTTATTGTGAAGATGACACAGAGATTTTCATGTTCCCTCTCGTGAGATCATGGAAAAAACAATTATAAGGCTCTTGCTATGAAATGTTTAAAAGTACCTAATGAACAAGATGATTTACAGATCATTCATTCATGGAACAATTATGTGATCAGTAGGTTGTATATGTTTTGTTCCAAATATGTCATACTCATTGGTATCAATGAAAATACCCTAGTATCCTAATATATGTATATCGAGTTTCTGTAGTGAGCTAGTGTCTCAAAGAGGTACTTGAATATCCATGTAAATGAAGGGTAATATTAGGCATGCGAACTTAAAGCAAATAGCACAACATTTATATTTAGTTTGAATATGCTTTCCTATTGCATTTAGAAGGCTTGTGCTCATTGTATCAACATATGCCTACGAATTAAGGTCATTAATCAATAGGACAAATTAAACTCCCATACCAGAGGATTATGAATTTTCATTGAAAGATTTTTTTCCATATCATGGACATGGGTAGGTTGGCTTGGTCTGTTACATATGGTATCAAATCTAGCTACAAAATTGGACCCTTAAGAATGGGCTAACATGATAGTTTTGTAGGATTACATTTGGAAGAAATTGCGGCAGTTGATACTCTCTCCTGATTTCATCTTTTGCAGAACGATTCACAGAAGGGGGAAAGGTGAACTTTTGTGGCCGCCATATGGGCACCTGTTGAGTTCCATGGTGAGCACTGTACGGGTAATAGTTTAGTTTATTTAAATTGTCGATATTGAACAAAATCTGTAAATTGATTTTGTTATTTTCTCATAGATTAGCATTGATGGTCTGGAAGCCATCGACAGGTGTCTAGAAATTGTGTTTGTGACTCAAATCTGCATGACTAAATTCTCTATTTTTAGTTTATGCATACCGCATTATGGATA
Organism: Pseudotsuga menziesii; assembly: GCA_001517045.1. Taxonomy (NCBI): domain Eukaryota; kingdom Viridiplantae; phylum Streptophyta; class Pinopsida; order Pinales; family Pinaceae; genus Pseudotsuga; species Pseudotsuga menziesii. The sequence continues at coordinate 19,643 of LPNX011208634.1, read as the reverse complement.
AATAAGTAATTCCTTCTATTGTAATGATATTTAAATTGATGTGCATTGATAACAAGCTCCCCATTAGAAATTGAATCAATTGTAACTACTGTGCAGGGTTTTTATTTGTTTTTGTTCAAGAGGTCCATGCATTTTATAGGGTATGTTTTCGCTTTGAGAGATTTATCTCTTGTATTGACTCTTGTACCCAGAGAGGTACATTCTATTATATAGGTTTGAGAGATGCATTTTACATTTGTTTCCCGTAGTTGAATTCTATCTATACTTGATGCTTGATGGATCTAGGTAGCCTGTAACTTTTGGTTGTTCATTGGATTCTTTTACTAATTTTACATTATCTTGAATTTGATTTAGATTTGGTTTTCACTTCCATAATGGTGGAGTGACAATGACACCTTCAGGTGATTAGTTCCTCCTATATAAATTGATTATAACATTTAAACGAATGCCTTCACCGTTTATTTGTTATTTTCTTTTTCACATGGGTGAAGTTATAGTGGCACTTCTTATGATTTAATTCCTCATGTTTTAAAATGATGCCTTTGTTTTTGTCAAAATGGAAATTGCAGAAAGGCACTCTCCTTAAATATCCTTAAATTTTAGAATTGTAAAATTGTATATTCAAGATATAGTACAAGGCATGATAATCTGAAGTAAATATTATTTTTGTTAGCAATTTCCAGCAGTATTTTTGGAGGATGTCTAGAGTCGAGAACCATTGAGTTGCTAAAAGTCACACATATGGAGGATCTATAAACTTTGATATAATTGTAACGATGGCAACATCAGGTGAAACTTAGTTTTGAATTGGTAAGGTTGAAATCAAGAGAGTCAGATAAAATTGATTCCATCCCCTATTGAATGTTTACTCCCTGCTTCACAAGTGGGATGTATTTCTGATGATTTTGTAGAGCTTGCATTTCTTCAATGACTTATTACAGCATCGAAAAGGAAACAACATTACAATTAAATAAATGTGAGAGTTACCGCCTGTCACCTTTTTGACACTTCATGATGAAGAGCAATTGCAACCTAATGTTGCTTTATGTAGCTTGACAATTGTGGAAGGTGTCCTTTCTTTTGGTTGATGAGGGTCAATCACAGATGGCGGGTGACAGAAGGAAATTGCATATGCTAAATAAATTATGGAGCTAAACTTGTGGATCATAATCAATTGCCATAGATTATTTTGCTGCTAAACTTGTGCATCATATTCAATGGTCATAATTTCGACCCTTGTCATGACCCACGGGGGCTTCACTTGTTGACCAATATCCTAGCACGTTAGTTCATATTGTGGTTTTTAAAATTATTAAAAATTGAACCAATATATTGTAGGTATTGGGGGGATGAGGGGTTTAAGGTGGGGGTGGGTAGGGTGGTTTATAAGGATTGAGGTATAAAAAGGGCGGGGAGGAAGTTTTAACTATTGGGAAGGGGTTTCAACAAAAAGAGTTTGGGTCAATATATTTGAAAATTAAGGGTATTCTTTAATATCCCATGATCACACGTTCTATGTGAGATGTTCACTAAGTGAAGTCCCCATGTCATGAACCTTACTAATTATTATTGATTTTCTTTAATCGTAGCATTAAACAAGGATAGATTCTGCAAATTAAAGTTGTGGTAGTTACTGTCAAGGATAGATGAGAAGTGACAGAAGAAATACTACATGCTAAATAAGTTGCAGCTTTAAACATGTGCCTCATAAATCATGTAGGCAATTTCTAGAGAACCTAGTTGTAGTGTGGCACTTGTTGATTACTATTCAACTATAGTATAGACTCATTGGTATAAGAAGCATATTTTCAATTTTTCTAGAATGGCACACATTGTTAAAGATAGTTGGATATATTTACCATTTAAGATAATCTGGTGGGCTACTATGAGTGGTTGAATGTTTTTTGTTTTATGTAGTAGGTCTTGTGATTGATCCTGGGGTTGTTGCCTCTATTGCATGCATTAATTGTTGTCCTTACTAGCTAAACATTGTAATCAATGTTTATGATATTATACTGGGTACCATCCATGTACAATAGAGAAGTGCTAAGGGGTTGTATAAAGTTTTCTTTGGAAAAAAATTACCACTGCAGATCCAGTTCCACGTTTTATGTGGTTTCTTGTGAATTGTGTTCTTGTAAGAAATTGAAAGGTTTTTTTTTGTGGCTTCTTGTGATTGCCTTCTCGTCAATTCTAGTGTTAAATGACTCTTATCTGATGAATGAGAAGTAAGGCATGACTTATGCTAAAAACTTTGATGTTATTTGAATTAATATAATGATAAACTGGCCACCTATGGAGTGATTACAGGCATGGGAAATTGTGGCCCCAGGGAGTGCTAAAGCTCCAAGACTGTAATGAGTTAAGAAGATATGAGAAAAATCTCATGTGCATAAAGTTGTCACCACAAGGAAGTGGTGATAGAGGTAGTGGATGAAAGCTACTCGTTTCCCCCGGGCCAGCGAGGGACCACTATGCATTCTGGGGACACCTAGATGTAACAAAATTATGGTTAAGACTCATTTTGCACAAATTTAGAAGACTATCACAAGAGTGGGGGACTCTGTGAAGAGAATAACCTCTAGGCGCTATGGGGTGTGTGAGAACGAAAGTGTCTTAGCTTGGTGAAGCACCCTGAAGAGCACAAAAAGGAGATACGCCTAAGGAAGGGTATCATCCTTGTGTTGGGTGGCTTGAATCAGTACTTGGAGTACTGTTAGCACTTGGTGTGCTAGGATGGAGGACATCCAGAGAAAGGAATAATGGCGAAGCACCCTGAACAACACAAGAATGAGATACGCCTAAGGAAGGGTAGCGTCCTTATTTTGGGTGGCTTGGATTGGCACACGGAGTACTGTTAGCACTTGGAGTACTTGGATGGAGGACATCGAGAGAAAAGAATAATGCCAGGAATACGTATGTGCATTACAGGTAAACTAATACCTAAGAGGTAATATGTCTATTTATTGGCAAATAGAACTAACATGTATATTGGAACCACTATGGATTATGAAAGATTGTATACTATTTGATTCTGAGTTATACAATGTTAACAAATGTTGATATTGGTATACATGCATACATATGTTTAAAAATGCATGCCTAGGTTTTGCGATTTGATGAATATAATCATGTATTCTTTCTCTCTTGATGAGATCGAAGCATGTATCATTTTTATTTATTTAGGGTTTGATAAACTTTAAGCGTCTCACTCTTTAGCGGACTCATATCTGAAATTATCTTGGTTTGCTACTTTCATCTATGGAATATTTATGTGCCGTGTGTGCATTCTCTTATGAGTGATCGAAAGGTGAAATGATCCATGATCTTTGAAAGTTGTCCATGTATGATATATGTTTTACATATTATACTTAGGCATGCGAGTTGCATTGATTCTTTGGGTGGGTTCCATGCACGGGTGATTGAAGGTTCTGGGTAATTATTGTGAGTTTGCATTTATGTGTTGGGAAATCTTCATAAGCCTGGGATTTGCATATTCTGTGCATGCCCTACGACTGGCATAATAGGTATTTTGGGTTGTGAACAATATGTGTTGATATATGTTTTAGTCATGGCTGCGTTTTAAAAATAAATCACTGGCATGTATTCTTAATAAGAATAAGTCAGATCCACATCTTGTTTCGTAAAATAGGTTGGACCTTAAACAATTAATGGAAATGTGATTACTTATATATATGTGTGTGTGTGTGTGTGTGTGTGTGTGTGTGTGTGTGTGTGTGTGTGTGTGTGTGTGTGTGTGTATGTGTGTGTGTGTGTGTGTGTGTGTGTGTGTGTGTGTGTGTGTGTGTGTGTGTGTGTGTGTGTGTATTGACAACTCCCACCCTGTATCTCAATTGAACTGAATCTATGGAATAGGATGAGTTTGATTAAGACTCAATTTTGAAATCGTTGGATGTGAAGTGATGTATCTATGTATTGTTGTGTGTGTGTGTGTGTGTGTGTGTGTGTGTGCCATTACCCTACCATAATGGCGAGCATTTATTGCTTTGACCGCTTAATAAATATGAAGAAATAATATGGAAAGTAGAACATCATTGTAATCGTTATTCACAAACACCGTTTAAAGACCCTTGAATAGATTTGAGATGGGAATTTTGAAGGACTTGTATGTGACCTAAACCTTTCTTCGGTTGTCCTATTTTGGAATTTGTAGATCACAGTTTGGTAGCTAAACCTTTTTTTAGTTTTCCCAATGTTTCGAAGACCTCTGCATAGTTTCCACGGCATGTTACGGAGAGAAATTCCTATGGATTGGGGTACCACAACAAACAGACTTGACTCCAGAACACCATCTTTCCCAATATGCAATAGAAATAAAATGTCTAACACTAAAGGATCGGACCTCGTACCTTATTCTGGAAGGCTGAAGTAGATCCCTGTTGAGCTTTCCAACTTTCAGCTTGAATTGATATAATCCTACCTCAACAACAAGTAAACAATACAAGCATACTATATCATGGTGTTAGAACTATTCTAGCATATATAACATCAATAATGTAAAAGCATTTGATACATTCCAATGGATATAACATGAAATCAAATAAACATCATTGGACAGGAAAAGATGTTTCTTATTATTATAAATCAGAGATTACAAGATAGATACAACCTCTGACGGCATGTCTACGAATCGAAGAAGCTACATCCCCCACTTGGGCCTCCACCACCTCAATCCTCCATCTCTCGATAGCAAGCTCACTAGTACAAGGCAAGCTTGGGAAGAACACAACAGTGCTCCAAGGGACAAAGGGATGCAGACTCAAGTATAAATCCTGGTAAAAATGGACTATAGTTTCTTTGCTTCAATCTCAATATATTTCTTCAATGTACCAAGTGGTTCCTTATATAGCTTCACATGGGATAATGAAAGGTCGAATCCGAGCGATCTCAAGGCATATGGAAGGCCAGGAGTTGGATGAGTTGGATCCAAGTCAAGGAACAGTCCAAAAGGATTTGGATTTATGCACACATCCCGATGTACATGGTTATTAGGGATATATCCACGTATGTACGTGGTTATCGGGGTAAAAGCCGTGTATATCATATTTTATATGGTTTTGGGGATGATAAAGGTAACATCAAAGGATAAAATGTAGTCCATGGGGTCCAAAGAGTCTGCAGCAGGAAAGGGGAAGGCCATAGAAAGTGTGATTCACCTAGTGTGGTGAAATCAGTTGTAACAGATGCCCCCTAATGTGTGAGGTGAGAGGGGTCATACGATGGCCGAAATAAATTATAAGTCCATCCTAGAAGTGGAGTGATGAAGGTACCCAAATGGAAGACCAGCCACCGAATCAGCATAGCACCATGATACAACTCTGCATATAACTACAAGTACATATAGCAGTCATAGATACATAAGAGTACAATGGCCATGAATAGGCATAATACATGATATCACATATGTGGTCATCGCCACGTATAATATACATAGATCAGAATCTCCATGATGAAGATGTATAATATATATAAGGACCATGATCTCCATAAGCTGAAGATATACAATAGATTAAGATCTCCATAGGCTGGAAATGTCTGACATATACTGGATCAAATCACGAGAGCTGAAATCTCATGAATACTGGCATGATCAAGGAGGTAGCATATAAGAGATGCCACCAGTCTGGAAAGTCTTCTACACAAACCGCTACGAGTACATGTCCTACTATGCGAATAGAGGTGTCGAGGTCGAACATAGTAGTCCATCGTCTGATTACCGGTCATTGATGTATACCGTTAACAGAGGCAAGATTACCCACCGATAATGAAAACGGGAATCAAGGTACCAGAGTGAAAACTAACAAGTGTGAATAGATGTGTTGAGGTCGAACACTTGAGAGAATCCATCGATCAGGGGACATTGATGTATTCCCAAGAAACTGTTGATGGCGAGAGAACTTGCCACTGATGACTGCAAGCCTCAAGGCACTCAAAAGGACTCTAGACTCCAATCCCAGAATAAATGATCTGAAGTCAATGGGATGAAATGCGTTGGAAGGAGGGCATTAAGGCATCCCCCATCATCCAACATGAGGTACTCAGCAAAGCTATCTAATGTGGAAGAACTCGATCATAAAGTGCACAAACCAGTGACTGTACCGGGAATGGATGACATGAAAATTCAAGATAACTGAGGAATGGCCGACACAAGTTTCGACTTCCTTCGAACAAGAGCATAACGACATATGGTGACTGAATGAAGGTAGCATAGACTCGATATGCAAACTGGGACATCTCTATGACGCAGGAGGCATCAATAGAGGCTCCATAGGGACTGGAAGCTTAACCAGTCGGTGGAGATAAACTCAGATAAACAAGTACAACTCCTAAAGTTAAACTATAACCCAACCAATGGATGTGATATACAGTGCTCTGTTCAAAGGCGAGACGACTTGACAGCTACCAAAGATGACATATTTCCTTTTCCGGCTTTTTGGTTTTTTGATTTTTTTGGACTTTTTCAGTTATTTGAAAATCTTGAAAAAAGAATAAATTAGCTTTATAGTTACAAACTAGGAGGAGATGAGTGAAATCAGGGAAAACAAACTAGTTCCAAGCAGTGGAACATACCTATGCTCAATGGAAGGATACATGTGTAGGATATCGACACTCGAGGGAAAATCCCCTCCCAGTAAAAAGGGAAATCAAGCTGCGAAGGATATAAAAGATGGCTCTGCATGGCTAGACATGAGACAAGCTCGGGCTATATGGCTGAAATGCAATGTCAGGGGAGCCGGCATAAAGCTCAATAAGGCAAGAAAAGCTCATGATAATGCATTCACAACTTGACATAAGGGGAGTCTAGAGGGAAACTGGCCAGCATAAGATCAAGAGGAGTATGAGGCTCTTGGTAAATGTCATGGAGGTACTATACAACGGACTCCCACACCCTAAAGGAGGAAACATCAGCATGGGCACCAAATGAAAATAAGGTTCTAACTAGGGTACCCATGTAAGGTGAGGCTCTACCACTCGTATCATGCTACTTCTATAGCAGCAAGAAGATTCCGTGACATAATAGAGTGGGTTCGTACCTAAGGTCATGGTGACATGGTCATAAGGTCATGAAAAATGCAAATGGTGGTGAACCTAACCTATATGCCAGTGTAGACATTATACCTATGAACAGTACGAACGGGTCAATCCAACGGCTCAAATGGCATTGAAAACGGTCATCTACATCACAAATTATGTCAAAAACGATCCAAAATGGTTATAAACGGTCAAAACTATATAAAAGGGGGTAAAAATTTTCAAATATTTGAAAATTTTTCTATAAATAGTAAGAAATAGAATTCATTTGAAACTTTTACCCATTGGATCTCTGATATTCAACTGCAAATTCTAGGAGATCTAGCCGGCAGAATTCACAACCGTTTCTTCCAGGTAGTTACTCATACTCTCAGCTTCCATTTCAATATAATTTTTTCAATTTTTCATGGTCAAATGAGGTGCATAAGCCAACTCTACATGAGCGGCGCGGCCCACGCGGTTATCGAGGCTTTTTCCGTGTATAGGGATGGCTATACACGGAAAAGGGGCCAGAACCCTTGTACATACGCGGCTATTTGCAAAACAGTCGCGTATGATGTTGCACAAGTGGATTTTAAGTAATCTAATGGACAATTTGATGGTTTCTCATGCAGGATGGTACTGGAATGGAGAGAGCATGAGCATGGTGAAGTAGAGGAAGCTGTAAGGGCCGATGCAAGGGCACAACAAGCTCTCCGAGCATGTGGACTCTATAAGTTCTGGTGTCTTGGTGGTTTGAGGGCCAAACCAAGACTTCTAGAGATGCTAGTGGATTATTGGGATCCAGACTCAGAGTCTTTCCAGATAGATGGGATGTCTCTCACCATAGAGGTGGAAGACATATACTTCATTATAGGTCTATCGAGACGGGGAGAGGTGGTGAACCTTCGTTCCAGAGGTGGGCCAGGCGGCGGGCTTACTATCGATGAGTACATAGCAATATACTGCTACCTAGAGACAGATAAGGTGGGGAGTCAAATCCCCATCAATGCTATATAGGTTCTAGGCATAAAGGCCATACTACTGACACTAGGCAGGATAGCAGGCTTAGCCTCACTCCACTAGGCCTCGCGGCCACTGATGTTCTATGCGATGGAGTGTATGAGACCGACCATCTATGACTGGAGCACTACACTACTGGGAAACATGAAACACCAGATCAGTGAGTGTAAGGCAGGCAGGATATGGAACTTTGGGTTCAGCAGCATTTTGAGTACATTCTTCTTCGAGCGTGTACCAGGATTGAGCCCTAGAGTGGATGTTCCTCTCCACAGGGTTTGACATCCAGCCCAAAAACATTGGGCAGATGCGATGCACAGACTGAGGGGTTGTAGGGTGGCCAACCCCTATCTAGCTGGTTTCTTTCCATGGTGGCGACGATAGATTGTTGCCATAGATGACTACCCCTATGGAGGGATATATTTTCGGGGTGATCTGGACATGCCATTACCACCAGGAGTATCATACAGAGAGATAGGTACCGAATCTCGACTCTCACTTTTAAAAAAAAAAATTGAATTATTTAATTTTTTTGTATTTTCTTGATTATGTGAAATCAAAAAAACATGTTTTTGGGTGACAACACATAGTGACATCTACCATTCATGTGCAGATGTTGGGCCACGACGACCGGAGGTCTTCCCACGTCATAGACGGAGGGGAAGAGGGGATGACATCACAGGTGCAGATGCAGAGCGAACACTCCAGAACATTCATACCAACTTCATCCGGTTGACTCATAGGGTTCCCATGGCGCAAGTCAAGGACTTTCCTGAGGCTATGCAGCGACAGGTGGTGGGTGTGCCACGCGCATGGGTGCGTTTATTCCGGTGGCTAGCTAGAGCCGTGGTGACGTATCATGATCACAACCCTCCTCCACAGGATTAGACGCCTGGGAGTGTATATGTTTTTGTACGGCCGTGTATTATATGGAAGATTTGGAAGCTCCACTTTTGTATATGACACTATGTATTACCACATTTTTTATATATATATTAAAGAGTTTTATGGTGATCGGTTTATTTATTTACATGTGTAAAAAATGTTTATGATTAATTTATTATGAATGAGACAAATGCCAATCTAACACGTAGTTAGCATATGAGTCAGCAACTTGATTATCATTTCTTGGAATGTGTATATATGTTATAATCTCAAATTGTCGTTCTAGCAATCTCACACATAACAATCTTCTCAATAAGGTCGGATCTCTAACATGGTACAAACCATTTAGCTGTGACACTACTAACTCTGAATCAAGACGTACCTCAAGAGATGGAATGCCATGTGAAATGGCATTGCGTAGAAGCTCAATAACACCACTGTATTCAGCAACATTGTTGGAAGATGGCCATAGACATACACCTCCTGAAGACAGTACCTGACCCATAGGAGTATAAATCACCCAAGCAGCAAAGGACGAGTGTTGAGTGTGACGACTTGCACCATCGACGAAACCTATGTAGATGGAAGATTCCCTTGACATCTGCCAAAAGAAATGGAAACTAATCACAAACCCAATCACGATAAGAAAACGACCTAACTATGCAAAACTGTACAATAATATACAACAAACAGCCTTGGCTAAAGATCATGCATAGTATTTTTTGAGATAGAGCCCATTTCTAGGCTCTGCCAAAGCTGTACCTTCATAGTCTACTAACTTGTAGCCACCCTTCTCTAAGACACGCTTAACCACATAAGGACCACGCCACATAGGATTAAACTTCCCTGCCCCCAAGGGTTTTTTCGATTGATCCCACAAAAGAACCAAGTCTCCTTCACTAAACACCCTTGGACGGACAGAATTATCGTACTGGACCTTAACGCGATGTTTATTAACCTCTAGAGCTACCAAGGCATCTTGACGCTGCTCATCAAGTTGCTCGAGGTAGACCAAACACTCCTCCAAAGGTGAAGTGTCTGGTAAGAGTTCCACAGCTAGCTTCAACGAAGGGATTTCGCATTCAACCGGCAATATCAACTCCACTCCATGCACAAGCCGATATGGAGAAAAACCAGTGGCAGTCTTGACCGCGGTTCGATAGGCCCACAAAGCAGGATATAACATAATGTGCCAGTTCGTCTTGCTTTGTGCGATGGTTCATTGGAGAATGGACTTAAGTGATTTATTCACTGCTTCAACCTGTCCATTCATTTGGGGGTAATAAGAAGAGGAGTGCTCTTGCTTATACCCTAACTTGGAGGCCAACTCTTCCATCATACGGTTCTGAAAGTGGAAGCCATGGTCAGTGACTAGATCTTTCGTAATCCCAAATCGAGTAATGATTTGGTTGAATACAAAATGAGTGGCTGTCTCACCGTCGGATTTTACTGTAGGCATTGCCTCAGCCCATTTCATGAAATAATCCACAGCCACTATAATATGATGGTGCCCCCCAGCTGAAGTTGGGGTGCAATCCATAAAATCTAACCCCCACTTGGTGAAGGGACCGGTGGTGATAATAGGATGCAAAGGGGCAGGCTTTGAGCGCATATTCTGTGCAAACACCTGGTAAGGGTGGCACCTCTTGACCGCATCAACACAATCTTTAAAAATCGATGGCCAGAAATAACCCGCTCTCAAAATATTTTGAGCTGTAGAAAGCCCAGATAAATGACCACCACACGCCCCACTGTGGCAATCATTCAGCACAACCTCATCCTCCTCATGGGTTAAACAACGTCGTAAAATGGAATCTACCCGACGGTGGTACAAAGTATTTTCCACTATAAGGTAGTTCTTAAAAACGTGGCGTAATCGATGTCGCTCATCTCGCGAGAGGTGAGTAGGGGTCCTCTGTGTTTTCAGATATACTATGATAGCTCCATATCATGGGTCAGATGTTGAGATCAAGAAGATATGCTCATCAACCAAAGTATCCTCGCAAACCTCCTCCTCGGCCTTGCCTGGAAAATCTGATATGAGCTCTGCAAAAATTAACGACTTCTTCGATTTTGCCGAAACAAATTCGAGATCGAACTCTTGCAGAATGAAAATCCATTTATTGTACTTTCCCCCAATCATCCTTCATGTGAGGACGAACTAAAATGGATTGACATGGGCCACTACCAAGGTTTGGAGAAGAAAGATATAATGTCTCAAACGTTGAACCGCATGTACGGTCACTAAGGCAAGCTTCTCGACATGAGAGTAATGAATCTCTGCGTCAATAAGGTTTCGGCTCAAATAATATATGAGATGCTCTTGAAGCTCCTCATCCTCGTAAACCAATACCATACCAATCATCTCTAAATACACGGCCACATATAATATGAAATCATGGCTATAATCCGGAGGACTAATAACCGGGGCCAATGCTAGAGCTCGCTTAAGTGCATCGAAGGACTCCTGGGCTCGCTCATCCCATTCAAAGGGAGTATCCTTCTTCAAGAGATGCATGAAGCCTCTAGTCAAATTGGCAAAATTGACCACAAATCTTCGTAAGAAGTTTGCCATGCCTTGCAAACACTGAAGATGACGAATGTTCTTCAGGGGAGACAACTGAAGTATTGCCTCAACCTTTAAGGGATCAACTCTTATCCCCTCTCTAGAAACGATGAATCCTAGTAAACGACCTGAATTTACGCAAAAGATGCACTTATGAGGGTTTAATTGAACCGAATAATGCTGGCATCTTTCGAACACTAATATCAAGTGATAAGGATGATGCATTCTCATACGAGAATGAGCAGCGAGATCATCCAAAGATACTTCAATAATAGACTTGAGATCATGAAAAATCAAGGTCATGGCCCGCTGAAATGTAGCTCCGGTGTTTTTAAGGCCGAAAGGAATTTTTCGATATGCAAGCGTTCCCAAAGGACAAATAAATGCGGTCTTGTGTTGGTCCTCAGGTTTTATCTGAATCTAATTATACCCAGAAAATCTGTCCATAAAGGAGAACACCTCGCTACCCGCACACTCATTGAAAATATGATCTATAAATGGTGTGGGGAAGTTATCCTTAGGACAGGCATGATTTAAATCACGGAAATCAGTGCATATTCAGATCTCTCCCTGCTTCTTATCCACCGGAACAGGGTTTGAAACCCACTCCATCAAGGGAACGGGATAGATGAAACCGGCTTTCAACAATTTCTATATCTCTGCCTTAATGGCGGGTGCTTTCCTAGGATTCATGGCGTGTAAATGCTATCGAACAGGCTTAGCATTGGGGTAAGTCTTAATTTCATGTTCGACAATCCAAGGGTCGATTCCTAGCATCTCATCATAATACCAAGCAAAAACATCACGAAACTCCTTGAATAGCTCGGTATACTTGAGAATCTCTGCTTGGGAACATTTCGATCCACGATACACATTCTCAATGGTGCCAGGATTTCGAGATATATTGATAGCAATCGTGAAAGATATGTTTTCCATGTTCCCATCAGCCATCTAACCAAGAGAGCTTAATGGAACCATGGGGCTACCAAGTCTTTGACTGAGAATCTCCCTATAATCCTCATGCTCCAAATGGTCAAGCGATGGAAGGAAATATGATCTATGATGAAGTTCCTCCCATGGTGGCTCAACACCCGACATAGCCTCGATGATCACTTCATCAGAAGGGAAAACCATATCCAGGTAGCCATGGGCATGAGAAGACTGTATTTCCCATGCCGGCAGCACATAGGAGTCTTCCTTCTCTGTCCGGGAAGAGGAAGAACAAGACTCTGCAACACTCGCAAGACTAGCTTGATAAGCAATCATGGTTGTAGGAAGCGGTACGTTGGTTTCAAAAGGTGCACTAGAGGTACTCGGTGTAGGAAGAATCCAAGGATCTTCCATATGAGTCGTGCGAAAAGACACCGAGGTCGTAGAAGATGAAGCCTTATCGAAACTAGATCCTATCATGAGGATCGGCGCATGACAACTAAAGCACCCCATAAGGGAGGGATACATACCTACACCCACACTCCCAGTTGCCAGCTAAGAGTGTTCAACGATCAGAACCGAAGCTCCTGAAGATGAGGTGACAGGGGAATTCTTGAATGACATTTGATCAATCGTTACAATCTTCCCGTTATGAGGAAAGCATAAAACGCGGAACAAGGAAGACGCAACGGCTTGCATACTATACATCCAATTCCAACCCAGCAAGAGATTGTAGTCGAGTGGCGCATCAACCACTTCAACCTCTATCTCAACGGTATTCCCCCCCAAACGAACCTTAATAGAGGGAAGGATGTCGTGTGGCCTAAAGGATCTCCCATCAAAGGCAGTTAACATGGTCGCTGATTTTGACAACTCAGGAGAACCCAAACCCTTCCAACAAGACAAAGACATCACAGAAGCAGCAGCGCCCTCGTCAATCACAGTGAGCTTGACGATCATATTAAGACATTCTACGTGTACCAAAAGCGACACATAGTAGGGCAAGTGAGGCTGATGTCCTGCGGTTTCAAATTTGATCATTGAGGAAGAGTCATCACCATTCACACCAAGACCAGAAAGCAAAGCCTTCCTTTGCGATAGACAAGTCTGAAGCACCTCCAATGCAGACATCGCACAAGGAGTATGGCCCAAGTCCTCAACAACTGAATAATTCTGGGCGGCTCGAGCATTTGGATTATGCCTCGAGCGCTTAAGTACCCCCTTAGGAATGCGAGGTGCAGCTTCAGGTTTATCCATAGTTTTATCCATCGGTTTATCAGCTGGTTTCTCAATGCGCAAAGGAGTTCCTGGTGGATCAGGTTCCTTGCCTGGGCTGGGTTGTGACGATCCATAATCTTTCACACGAGTCACAATCTTAGCAGCACGAACCATGTTAATGCACCCATGAGCACTAGTCTCAGGTGGATCATTCGTACTAGATTGCTCCTGGGACTTCGAGTTCATGTTCTGGTTATGCGGTAAAGAGTTTGTTAGCATAGTTGGGCCTTGTGCTAACAGCCTCGAAGCTTCATCAATTTGAGGGAACAAGTAAGTGAGATGGTCTTCCTTACATAGCTTGCAAGGGAATTTAAATTTACGCTTCGCTTGCTTGTCCCCCCCAGCATTTTGACCGTTCTTGCCATTACTCGTAGCATTCTCATTTTTATTCCCACCCTTTCGATTATTATTCTTTCCCTTTTTATTATTCCGTCCGGGCTACTGGTTACCCTTCTGGTCCGATGATTGCACAGAGAGTACACTCGTCGTTTGGGTGGGTTGAGGCGAAGCCATAGCTTGTCCCGAAGTAGATTGGTTGAGCGACAATTGGCTCACTTGTTTTGCAACTGAATCTGTAGGTTTAGCACTTGCACATCCCACAATGCCATCGGTATGTGGTCCAAGATTGACCTTGGGATCGAAACTAGAACGAGGAGCGTTAGGAATAATCTCATATAACAAACCAGACTGAGCATAAATCAAGTCCAGTTCTTGCGCCCTAAAGATGGCTTGTTCCTCATTCTGTACTCTGGATGTGGAAACATCCTTCGCGATATACGGCAATAAATACTTGAGGAACCACTCAAGGAGGAACTCTGGCTGTATAAAGGCTTTAATTAATCTCTTCCATCTATGCCACTCCTGAATATGATCAGAAATATGGGTGGCTTTATCTTGCCGAAATGTCGACAAGAGTTCAGTACAAACATCACACCGTACTGGTAGCTGGAAGTGATTAAGGAAAGTCATCGCAAGATCGTCGAACAAGGTAAAGGCTCCCTTTGGTAACTATATATACCATTTAGCAGCAGGCCCTGTGAGGGTGCATTGAAATAGTCGTAAGCAGACTGAGTCCTGATGTAACGAATTCGAAGAGCACCAAAGGTGGAACGTGGTAACATGTTCGCTCGGATACTCTCCTGGTTTTCCTTCAAACTTAGGGATATCCGAAGGAATCTTGGTAGGGACAGCTAGCCAAGCCGGGTCATGAGCAAAAGGATCGTTCGTAAGTCTCGATAAGTCAGGAAGGTTGAGTGTTGCGAGGAAAGGGAGCTTAGCATGATGAGGTCGATGGGTCGCTCCCTGATTCACATAGGTTTGGGCACCACTATGGCCTTGGCCATAGTGTCCTCCTCCTGTCTGACCCGTATAGGGTGGAGTGGAAGTACCATATTAAGGTGGACCTTGGCTATTAGGAGCTACAAAGGCATAAATGGAGAATAAGCAGGTTGTTGATACCCGCCTCCGTAAGGTGAAGTAACCTGTCCATACTGCACCCCATAATAGGGTCCATAGGTCATCGCATGCGATGTCCCATGGGAGACTCCATAGGTAGGAATATAAGCTCCGGAAGGAGGAACATACATGCCAGAAGTAGGTATATATGCTCTAGACGTGACAAGCTGACCACTAGACAGGTGAATATATCCTCCCGAAACAATGGGTGGTATAGGAATTTGAGACACAACCGGCCTAGTGACCGCAGTACGAACCTGACTCGTAGCCATATATCGACTCGAAGGACCATGTGAAAAAGGTGGAGGATGAACATTTAAAGAACTCGAAACCAAGGACAAAGGGATCTCAGTAATAAGATATGTGCTAGTGCCTATCGTCACTCGTCTAGGACCTAGTATCCTAATGGGATCGCTAACCCTATACCTAGGAGGGAGATAAGATGTAGCTTCCACCACTGGGATAGAAGGTGCAATGTGACTAGTACTCCCAAACCTCTCCGTAAGGTAAGGAATGGGATTACCCCCAAGCATAGTGCTAGGCTCAGAATTGGATTCAACATGAAATGTCAAATCGTGCTCAGGAAAACTAGTCGTAACATAATCACCGTAACTAGTATGGGTAGGTTCAAAGCGAGTCTTGACATCTTCCGGCATTCCATACCGGTAAAGTGTCAACGAGGAATCATCCCTAGGATGAGTAGGTCTATCATGCAAAGATCCTATCTGGGAAATCACGGGACCGAACTCAACTAGGTCAAGTGAAGGATCGTATGTAGGAGTAAAATCCCCATCGTCAACATGAATGGGAGGAGGTGGCTCAGGAATAGTCTCTAAATGATCCTCCATGGTGTGTGAATCAGTGTGTGACATAGTCCGCCTAGGTCTCTCCCCCAAAGGAGGAGGAGAAGTAGAAGGTGGAAGGCCTCTTAACCGATGAGAACGGCGCGAAACCGCACTCGAATCCACAATGAATCAACAAATAGCAAAGACTCTCTATCTACGTTAACCCTAGGCGAACTAGCATGCACAAAGCAATCACTAAAAAATCTAAAGCCAGATGCAAGCAAACAAGGGCTCGATAAGTGAGCTCCCGAATGTGGCCGGTATGTCTCTCCTAGGAGAGGCTTGAGAGGCCCTTGTCACCACAAGCGGAGGTTCAAAACCAATTATTGTGGCCCTCAGCTTCAATGCGTAAAGTGACTGTGCTGTCCGATCCCAACCTAGTCGGGACACATGCAGAATAACCTCTACATGTACCCCCTCGATATCCTAGGTAAGGTCACTAAGGTCACCTCAATATAATCAACGCTCAGGTAGACAGTTGCAGGCGGGATTGATCGTATGGGCAGGGTAGCAAAGCCCGAAACTCCTGAAAGAGCCCCCAGATACGAATACAATCCTGGCTATATCGTTGGTGCTACACAGTTACCGACCAGGGGTTATCCCAATCAATAACCACTCACACTGCCTAGTGCTTGACTCCCTTTTGAGAGGAGCTTCCTGAGAACATTGGTTATACCAAGGATTTCACACACTCCCTGGAAAGACACCTAGTTGTTGTTGTTTAGTGATCTTGGAGAATTGACTCACAATGAACTATTCCAAGATCCTAAAACCTAAGCTTGTTGGTGCACCCTATAAAAGAAAAGAGTGTAATTCATTTTAATTAGCGTTGATTTTAGTTGGCTTTATTACTCAAAAATAGGATATGGTCGTGCAACTAGTGGTGTTATGATGCAACAAGAAGTAAAATGCACACCGTAACAATCAATGCAAATGCATTGTGTCAATGTAAACAGGGTATGCATACTACATGAATGCACAATTTTTCTTCAAATGCAATGCAAATTTTCCTATATGAATTCCTAACTAGTACTCCAAAGCAGAACTAGAGCTAGTGCAAGTACAATGCAAAGTGCAAAATGCAATGCATAATGATAAGCAAATATTTTTGTATTTTTTAAATATAAGAGATGCAAAAGCAAAAGAATGATTCTACCACCCTCAGACTCTGCAAGCACACATAAACAACATCCAAGCAACTGTTGATGTATATGTAACTTCGGAATGTATTCTTCTATATATTTTACATTATTGTAACCCGATGTTTATTCCGGGATGTTTCTATTATGTATTTGAGTCATGTGGTCATGCCCCGATGTTCCGATCGGGAGGATTATAATGTAAACAAGTCATATCAAGTCATTGGGTAAGTCCCCACTGTTTAGGGGCACTTGAGTTATTATACACTAATTAAGGTGTAGGCTCGAGTAGTAATTATTAGGTTGAGTGCACTTCAAGTCAACGGAAGAATATAAATAGAGAGTAAGAGTCTCTCTATTTATCACTCGTGACTTAGCTCTCTTGCTCTCTCAAGTGTGGCGCACTTTTGGAGAAGGAAATTCTTGTGCTTGACAGAAGACAGAAGGCTGCTATTGTGAAGGGAGGTCATCTTACTGTTTTGGGATCACATCTTGTGGTGATACTATCTTAGAGGAAGTTGAGGGGTTTTCTCCATTTATGGTTTCCCCTCCTAAAAATCTTTGTGTCTCTTGTCTCTTGTGATGTGCTTATGTGATTTTTGTGCTTGTTATTCTCTCAGTGAAAAGATCTTGTTATAATGCTAGCTTAAATGTTGAAAAACTAACATGGAATCAGAGCTAACCGAAGAAGAAGACATTGTGCAGCTACAGGAACTAGGGCTTCCTATTTTGTGGATCTTTCTCCACAGATTTTCAGCAAAAGTATGATAGGATGACTCTCCATTGAAGGGTGCATCTTTCTATCGATGCGGAATTCAATTTCAAGCATTTTCAGTTTCGATGTGGAAATTAGGGCTTTCTACAGAGGAGGAATTTTTGAGTGAGACCTACATAGAATTGATCTCCTCATCAAATCCGAAATTTAGATACCTGGATCAAGAAATTTGGTTGGGTAAATCTCTGGGAAAGTCAAACCCTAGTTTGACCCTGAGCTAGGAGAAACCCTAAATACTAAAACTGCTAAGTTTTGGTACAGTCGCTATATTCCGAGATTGGCGAAGTCTCAGAAGCTGAAAATTTCAAGGGCCGAAGATAAACTCCTGGTAAACACTGTGTCCAAAGGGCAGACTTTAATTCTCTATATTCGGGGAGATATGATCTCTCCAAGTTAGGGTTCCAGCCTCTTCCAGAAATCATCCATAAACAGGACACCTGGGGAGATCTGCAATATCTTGGGCTACAGAGGTCCAAATGGAATTCCTGAAGATGTTCCAGAAAGGAAACGGACTTTAATTTCTTTGGAACGAAGGTAAAACTCAGAAAATGAACCAGTGACACGTGGCATGCCGTACAACTTCGCTGTTCTGAACAGTCCTGTAACAGGTCACCTTGGGAAAAGGATCATAAATCCCAAATGGTGAAACAAATTCTGATGAAACCTGTGGTGTTGGATCAGAGACATGCGATATTACCTCAGTGAAAAATTTCAGACACAGAGGATCCGTAATTTAGGATATATCACAGAAACAGTAACAGGAATTTCTGCAGAAGAAATCAGAAAATTAGGGCTTCCTGTTCCGGGAGCTTCCCTCCACTGTTTTCAGAAAAGGAGTACATTGGACAACTCCATTTGAAGAGATATATCTGTTCATCCAATCATATCTGAAAGATTCTAAGTTTTGAAAATTAGGGTTTCTACAACAAACCCTAGATCAGCGAACTCCGGGACAAGGACAGACACCTCAAATCGGTAACATTTCTCATGGAAGTGATGATTGGCTTATAGACAGTGGGGTTTCCAAACATATGATAGGATTCAAAGAATCCTTTGTAAGACTCTCAGAACATGAATCACCTCACAAGGTGAAACTAGGAGATGAGGCTAAGGCTTTGCATAAGGAGATTACAAGCGATCTCGACAGGTATGACTCATCAAGGTATGTTTTGAGATTTGTTCATGATCAAGTTTATGGTATGTTTGTCTTCATGTTATGATGGTTAGTACAATCTTGATTTTAGATTTGTCGTATCACCTTAACAAAATTATGAATGCATGATAGAAGATATTCATTGGTTAGGGTGTTGACACTTATGATTGTACTAATGCATTATGGTGTTGTATGAGGTTTATGTTGTCTACTAACATGAAAGGTACACCAAGAAAGACAAATCATGTTCTAGTTCAAGAACACATGATCATGATGACATGAGGATAAAGACTCATCCATTGTCATGGATCTCATAGAAGATCCATTTACGAGGTATGTATAACTTGGTTTTATAATGGCTAACCTATGAGATATACAGGTTACTAGCACAAGTAATTGAAGAAGAACAAGAAGACATCATGTGAGTATGCATACTAATCCAGGTATGTTTTTCCTATATCAAGCCAGAATCCTACCTTGTGTTAGGATCTTATACTATTGTTGATAATGATTATTCATGAAGTCATAGGTTTGAATAATCATGGTTGTATGCATATTATGTTTC
>LPNX011208578.1:73310-142742 GCA_001517045.1 Pseudotsuga menziesii | reverse complement strand
ATATAATACATTCAAACACTTCATGAATATATATTATAATAAAATAAATTAAACTGTACTACTTTGTTTCTATTCCAATTCATAACAAAATTATTTATTTCCTAGACTTATAAAATATTTTCTTTTGACATCTGTAAAATGTTGCCAATAAAATTTACCAATAAAAGTTCATAATAATTTGATTTTGATTGTTAAATGACACACAAATACTTATAAAATATTTTGATTGTTAAATGCACTACCAATAAAAATTCATAATAATTTGATTTTGATTGTTAAATGACACACAGATACTTATAAAAAAAATTGATTGTTAAATGCACTTTTAATAAGTTTAGTGGGTTTTCACTTTTGTATTTGTAAGAAACAAAAATGTACTTCAATGTTTCTATTCTAATTCATTGATTTCAAATGTACCACACTTCTCGATCCATCAAACTTGGTTAATGGAGTCCAGTAAAGCACTTACAAGCAACATATTATAGACTGTCTATAAAAACATTATTATGGGAATAGCTAATTAATGTTTTTTAATGTAATATGTTCAAACATTTCAAAAATAAATACTGGACAGACAACATATTATAGACTTTATCTATAAAAACTTTACTATGGGAGTAACTAGTTAATGTTTTTTTAATGTAATAGGTTCAAACATTTCAAAAATAAATACTGGACACTTGCAATAACTAGAATGGGTTTTCCCTCTTTCTTCATGTATTTGAAAAAAAACCAATTGTACTATAAAATTTATATTCTAATTAATAATTATTTTTTACCTTAATTGGTATACTTAGACTTTATCCAACACAATATTTTCTCTTGTTGGCTCTAAAATAGTGCCAACCACATATCATAATATATAGTATTGAATAATGAATATTTCTTTAAATGTTAGATGATTATATTTATATTATAAAAAGGAATCTAGGCTTAACCAATCAACATAATCCAAAGTAATAATTGATAGTTAACAATGTCCAAAACATGTAGAAACTTGTGGGCTCATAATAATCCCATAAAATGAAGGGAAAAAGTGAAGTGCCTAAGTACCTATTGTGCTTTATACTTGACAAAAATTTCCTAAGGCATACAATAGACAATACATATAAAGGGAAGAAAATAAAATAGAGTATGACCTAATTTTCCATGTTGTTGCTCGTAGATATGTTATTGATTATTTTTCTAGTCAACATTCTAAAGATTATTAGGGGTAGTGTCATCATCCACAAGTACAATATTACAATGACTATAGGAGCTAATACATCTTCATGGTATTAGAGGTTTCACCTAATTCCTAGACATTTCCAGTTCTCGTTGTCTCTTGAAGTTGAGCAAAACCCCCCATGTTCTAGCCACCCATTATCAAGATAGAGAATTACTAAGTTATTATGCCAATACATAAATTTGTTATAGTAACAAACACATTGACTGTTATGTCATTAAATAGCTTTCTAGGTCACTTTAAAATGGCGACAATCTCTTACTAATATGGTAATTCAACACATGCACAATATATGCTTTATCAAATTATAAATAAAATGGTTAATACTTTCAACATACAAATAATGCCATTAGATAAATTAATAGGTAAGAAATATTAATACAAATTACAAATTATAATAATAAAATAATGTAAAGAATCTAAGTTTAAGCCTAGGAAGATATGCTTCAACTTAATATAAATTTGATTTTATATAGCTTATGATGATAATACTGTAAAAAAATGGTGAATATATAGATTGAAATGAGTGAATTAAGTAATTTTTTTGTTTTTCATTTTTTGAAAACTCAATCTTGTTGAAGTTCTAAATTGTAGATCCGTACTCAACAATACATATAAAGGGAAGAAAATAAAATAGAGTATGACCTAGTTTTCCATGTTGTTGCTTGTGTATATGTTACTAATTGTTTTTCTAGTCAATATTCTAAATATGATTAGGGGTAGTGTCCTCATCCACAGGTTCATTATTACAGTGACTATATGAGCCAATAATTTTTCATGGTATTAGAGGTTTCAGCCAATTCCTAGGAATTTCCAGTTCTTGTCATTTCTTGAAGTTGAGAAAAAATCCCCATGTTCTAGCCACCCATTATCAAGATTAGGAATTAATAAGTTACTATGCCAATACATAAATTTGTTACAGTAACAAACACATTGACTGCTATATCATTAAATAACTTTGTAGGTCACTCTAAAATGGAGACAATCTCTTACTAATATGGTAATTCAACACATGCACAATATATGCTTTATCAAATTATAAATAAAATGGTTAATAATTTCAACATACAAATAATGCCATTAGATAACTTAATAGGTAAGAAATTTCTTGCAACATCTATTTTTCATGAGATGAGGTAAACCTTGATCAACTCAAATATTAATACAAATTAAAAAATTCTAATAATAAAATAATGTAAGGAATCTAAGTTTAATATTAGGAAGATATGCTTCAACTTTATATAAATTTGATTTTATATAGCTTATATTGATAATATTATAAAAAAAGGTGAATATAAAGATTGAAATGAGTGAATTAAGTAATTTTTTGGTTTTTCATTTTTTGAAAACTCAATCTTGTTGAAGTTCTAAATTCTAGATCCCTTGTATAATTCCAAATTTAATGAAATATGTGTTCAAATGTTAGGTCATGATTTTGTCTTCCTTAGTTTTATGCTTTTATTTATGTTTTTGAACCTTTCTAGTATTTTTACTTCTAGGAAATTTTGTTTATAAAGGTTAATTTTGAGTTCAAGCTTTTAATTTTCATGATTTTGATTTTTCTTATTTTTAAGCCTCCTTTTATAAATTTTGCTTAGATTTCATTCTTGAAGGGTTTTACAAGGTATCGATGGATTAAATGGTTTTATAAATGACACCAAGGTCGAGATTAAGCATATAAACCAAGTCTTAAACTTTATTAGTGGCCTAATGATGTGAAATTATGTGATTGGACTTTCTTGTAGCACAAGAGCAAAATTAATACATTAGAGCCCTACAAGAAAGTCGTGAATGCCAAAATCATCATTTTTCAGTCCGATTTTTTCTGATGTCTTGTCCCTGAGGTGTTAATAACATCATTTGTTGCATTTGATACGTGTCTTGCATAGTTTATCATTGAAACGGGTGGATGATCATCGTATGAGGTAGATCGTGGCGACTGCATGCAGCGCAGGGTGAATGATGACAACGAGTAGAATGAGGCAGATATTTTCAGGAATATGTTCCTGATCTGAAGGATACGAAGGATATTGAAAGTCGCGGTGAGAACACACTACTGAGAAATCGGGGTTTTTACAACTGAATGAAGAATGAGGGCTTTCCAGCAGCGACAGTTTGAAGTGGTATGGATAGTTAGAGACAGGTGGAACGTGAAATTCGACACCTAACCATTGAAATGATTGCATTCTAGCACTCGTATTGATCTTCTGAGTAGGTACCCTACGTGTCATTTGCTAGGGTTTGCTTAATTTGGGGTTTTTCTGATAAAATCATTAATGTTAAAATTCAAAGGAAGGATATGAGTTTTTCACCTAATAGACTATGAATGATGAACTATTAACAAATATATCCAAGTACTCATCATTTAAAACAGTAAAATTCAAAGCAAAACTGTTGGAGTTCCCTAAAGTCTATGATTAGGTCAGACTGTTTCAATTTGGCATCAAAGATTCCTTGAACTGTGTGTTAGGGCAGACTGTTATGATTTGAAAATAGATAGACTATGGGATAATTGAATGGTGCTGTTAAACCATAGTGAATATTAAGAAAAGTGGAAAAACAAAAAGACCTGAGCCCACTGACCTAAGTTGGATAGATAATTTTCTAGAATGTGCAGAGTTATTTTCTAATGCAGGATCATTGACATTTTTCAAAAAGATTTATGGATATCATGTAGAGGTCTCCCATAAATTTGCTCAGTGCTATGATAAAGACATTGTGTCTTTTGATACTTTACAATTCAAATTGACTAAGGAGTTGGTAGCTAAGGCAACATGCATCAATATCGAGGGAGAATTATGGTTTAAGAAGGTTCCATTCACCTTAAATGCACAAAAATACTTACTTCCTAGTGTAATTGGAGATTGGAGTAAAGGTGTACCTATTCATAACTTCAATCCTGAATGGATAGAGCCCATTAAAGTTTTACAGATTTATATTACATGTGAGGGTAGATATGCCTTTGTTTTCAAATACCACTTCAAATTTCTTCAGAATCTCAGTAATGAGTCCAAGATGAACTTGCCCTTCTTCTTTCTAAAGAGTCTGCAGAAGATATCTTGCGGAGTTAAGGAGCACCAAAATCATACTAAATAGTCCATTTTCCATCATGGACTTATCAAACTCATCATAAACATTGTTTTGCAGAGTAGGGGAAATACTTGGGAGTATTTCCTTTTCTGGTCAGGTTTTCAAAATGGTCAAGAAGGACAGTCTCACAGAAGACAATTTGATAAAGGACAGACTTTGTTCAGAAAGCTCAAGCAAAAGGTAAAGGTCAAAGATGAAGACAGGGTTAAATTAGAGGAAGTTTTAGATCATGCAAATGAATACTTTGAATCTAAAGGGCACCTTAATGACAATGAGAGAAAAAAATTACAGTCAGATATCAAGAAGATTGATCCTGTTGAAAATGATGTACCAGCAGAGACAATTTCTGCTGAAAAGGCTGTACCTGCAGAGAAGATTTCAGATGAGAAAGAGGATATTGAAGTTAAAAGATAAAGTCCTATCACAATTCTGTCAGAAGATGAGAAATGTCTGTTTGAAGATGATAAAGTCCCTGTCACTGATGCAACTAGGGTTTGTACTGAAAAGGAATTTCACAGCCAGGGTGATTAGGTAGCATTACCATAAAGAAAGAAACTAAAAGTTGTTGAATTTTCCTCAGTTACCCATCAAGGTAAGACTTTCAAAATGTTGGGGGATTTTGCTCCTGCATGGAGACCAAAAACCAGACCTAGAAATAAGCTCAGACTGAATATGAAGAAGTTGTTGAACCCTAAATTGAACAAAGAAAGAGTAACAGTGATAGATGATTCTTCATCTGATGAAAAATTGAATGATGATAAGGGTGACAGTAAGGATAAAAGGCCAATGGAATAAAAAAGAGAGTATGGCCTTACTGATACTAAACTATTTGATATATTTCTAGAGGTACGAATTCAGATGTTGCAGGAACAGCAAGAAGGTGAGATACAAGCTTCTTACTCAAAAAAGAAGGTGATGGTTAAGGAAAAGGTTCCATGTGAAGCTGAGACTGAAGAACACCTAGGTTTTCCTGAAACTCCTAAAGAATTGTTGCCAGAAGATGAAGAAATTTATAAGAGATTAAATATTCCATGGCTTCCAAATGAGATGCAAACCATAGCAGGAAATAAAACCTTTGATTCAGAAAAAGAGAATTTACAAAGAAGTGTAAAACAATATAAGTATCAAGTAGAATACATGTAGGTGACAAATGACGACTTGGCCATGGAAAATAGAAGAATCATAGAGGATTTGGATGAGGTGAATAACCACTATCAGAAGCTGATTGCAGTTTCAAGAGAGGCATTGAAAAGGAAGAGGAATACAGAAGGTCAATTTACAATGTTGAAGCAAACCATCCAAGATCTGCAACAACAAAATGAAGAACTAACTAGAAAGATTACAAATATGGAAGCAGAGCAACTGAAAGCAAGAAGAAAGGCCCAAGCCCTGGAAGGGATAGCCTTGTTAGCTGAAGTAGCTAAGGATCTGTAAAGTTTGTTAAGATAATCAGTTATTAGTTAGGTTTTGAAAGTTACTTTATTTTTGTAATTATTATTTAGATGAAACTATTTCGATGAGTAGGCTAAAAAGTAGTTAGGGTTCAATTCCTTAACCAGTTTTGGAGGATAGTATTAATGTAAGTCACAAAGAGGATAGATGGTTCAATTTTTTGGCTGGCAAGAGGAGGTCTTTAGACTTGTTCATAAGCTAAGTAAATGACTCTTATGTGTATTTGAAAGACTGATTATGAAATATATGCTCTATTTACCCTTCAGTTTGTTCTCTGGCTTCATTTATAACTTGTTTTAGTTACTCAGTTGGTAATTTCATTGTTGGTTTAAAGTTTTTATACTTGGAGTGCTTGCCATCTGTGGATGAACCTTAGTGTTGTTTTTTGTTGGATTATGGTTATTATGTTATGCATCTCAACCTTTCTATGCTTATGATTTAGTGTTTATTTGGATTTATGAATGCATTCCCTCTTGTCATCAAACTTCTCAACCAAAAAAACTTGAAAAACCTAAAAACCCTATTTTGTTTTATTGAGATATTTGAGATTGTGTTGGCTTGTTCTCTTGTAGTCTGGGAACAATTTCAGGCATAAACAATATCTATGAGCTTTTATAATTGAATTTATTTTGAAATCTTTCACAATAATGTAATAGTATCACTTCATTACTTATTTTCACATTATGGGTTTTCCAACGTATGTTCATTTTGTAGATTTGGTAATCATAAGTGAGATTTCATTATAAGAATAATTCATTGTTCCAAGATATCATACAGTTTTAAGGAAAATAAAACCAAATGCAAGATACTAAGTTAAAAATTCCTAAATGTCAAACCTTATGCTAAACATTAATAACAATAAAAACCAGTATCGCAAGGTCAAATTAAATTACACTACTACTGAAATGTGTAATTGATCTTTTGTTTGTTTGGTTTTAGGATATATCTCAGCTAGAAAAGCATATGATGTTATTTTAGGATAGGAGGGTTAATCTTCTTCTTTCTTGTGGTCGAATAGACTATGGCAAATAAAGACTCCACACAAGATTAAATGTTTCTTGTGGATTTTCTATAGGGTTTGTATTCTAAGTTGGGTGAATGTCATGAAATGTGGTTGGTTTGGTCCTGGTAGGCGTGTGTTATGTCTTGCCATCCACTTCTCATTTATTTGGGCATTGAAGCTATTTCAGAGATATTTGGAGAAGATTGAAAGTGAAGTTGAAGCACACAAACGATTGGGTGGGTGATTCCTTCAATAAATGATTCATGAACTGGCCCCAGTGTAAGGAAAATATCAAATATCTTCCCTTGTATTCTATTTGGGAGACCTGGAGGGCTAGGAATCTCTATATCTTCGAAAATAAAAAGTATCTACTAAATTGGCAATTGAATATCATCATTAATACCAAATCAAATGCTATTATTCATAAGCCTCATATAATTATTCATCCTGAAATACCGAAGGGGATTCCATATGGTTTTTTTAATGGGGCTTCTCAGGATGGGATGTGTGGTGTAGGAATGTTGCTGAATTTGAATAGATAATACCAAATCCATCTTAAAATGGCAGTGGGCTCAGGACGTAATACCAAGGTTGAATTGTTGGCACTATAGGGCCTACTGTGGTTGAAAAGCGGTGTTTTCTCTTCCAGATTAAGATATTTTGGGACTTAAGGGGTTACTATTTATTGGGATTCAGAAAAAGCACAGTTGCATGCGTTTCATCTAGACCGTTGGTTAAAGCGGGCTCGTCTTCTCATCGTTGAATTTTCTGAGTTTACCTTTCAGCATGTGTACAGGGAAACAAATTCTCAAGCAGATACTCTCTCTAAACAGGGCATACAACCAATGTATGGCTATATCACTTTTGAGAAATTCTGTGGTCAGTGAAGGCGAGGTCGAACTAGGAACCTCAATAATATGGGATGAAGTTTAGATGAAAATTAATTGCAAGATCCGTGGTATACTGGAGGAAAGGGCAAGGGTTAGGGCATACAATATCGAATTGGATGGTGAGACTGTTTGCTTTTTATGCTCATAAGTGCACCACGAGACTCGAACCCCCGACCCAGAAATTGCTTTGATTTGGAATGTAAGGGAACAGATATCGAGTGTTTCATTCATCTTCGAAGTGTTCTGATCAGTTTGTGGTCGTGGATGTTTCACCTGATATATTCAAATTGATATCCTTGAGACTCGAAGAGGTGATGTAGTGGATTTGTGTGGTTTCATCAGGGGAAACGTTTCCTTTTCTAGTGATAAATGTGATGGAGAAGGCATAGCTCGTTGCTAAAACTCTTGCGAGATGAAAAAGGCATGAAATGGCCCATTCTAGGGAAATAAAGAGAACTTCGATATGTTTCAAAAATGAGAGAAGTTTTGTATGTATATAATATAAGTTTATGTGATGAAAACAAGTCTAGGAAAATAAGTGAAAATAAGTTACATCAAACTTCTAAATCGCCACATAAGTGAAAGTAAGTTTCTCCAAAAAGCTTTTGTACATTAATTTTTTAAATTTAAAAATATTCAGTGAATAAGTTAATGTTTTCACCTTGATCCTTTGAATGCCAACAAAATATTACAAAGCAAAAAATTTCAAAAAATACAAGGAGCATAGTTATAGAAGTTTTCCAAGTTTTAGGTAACTTTAGAGAACCTAGTTTCTTCTCCTGTTGGTTTAAAATGCATTAATTTTGTTGGAGTCCATTCTGTCTGGTTCACCTTATGGAGTAGCTTGAGTTGGGAGGAAACAAGAGGACTCTCATTATCCGACCTATGTGTCTCACATGTGGGGGCACGTTGATTCTAATATTGGTGCTCCTAGTACTGGTTTGTGTAGTAAGTTGGTAGACAGTAAATTCTGTAGTAACTTGGTAGACAGTAAATTGACACATTCATCGTGACTTCCTTCAAATATGGAGACTCTTGATTTGCATATTTGCGATTATGCTTTCGGTGTCCTTTCTCCAGCTGTAGAAGAGATAGTATTGTCTAATCCAACTCAACTTTTATAGCCAGAGTCGTTTCTTTGCTCAGATCCAAATCCAAATTCCCTTTGCAATATCTTGGGAACCTTGGACTTTACGCCAAGTTTCTTCATATTTCAAAGATTACATTGAATTCACTGTGAATTGGGTAAACCTTACATTAACTGTAGCATTGGCCATGTCTCCAAGTAACATGTTTTTAATTATAAAAACAAAATTCCCATGAATCCTTCCTTTAACGTAAAAGACCCTCCTACTTAGCTTGTGTTGAATAAATGATAAAAGAAGGGGAAAAGTTGTGGAAGCATGATTAAAGGATGTTTGTGGGAGAGTTAGAAGGAAAAGAAAAAGGTGGAACCAATGAGCGAAAATAAATAGAGTTTATTCCTTTTCTCTCCCCGAGCTTTCTAGACTGCCAGCTGCACTACATTGAAAATATCATTCCTATACATGGGAAGTTTCAACCAGGTGGTAGTTAACCAAGGGTGTGTAGAAATCAATGTGTGCATGTTCAGGCTATGTGGTACTCGACATTCAATAAACACTCGGTTTAATAAATAATAGGCAACAACACATTAATGTTGTTGTGGTGGGATTATGAACCTTTGGATGGACTGTTGTTTTACACCCAAGTGCTCATAATCCTCTTGGTGCATATTTAACTTTGATGCTCAATGTGGCCCAACTACTTGCCACTCAGTTTGCATGCTCAGCTTACCATGCTATTTTTTTAGAGTAATAAAGAAAATTCAAACAAGGTTGCTACATTTTGTAGAAAACTTCAAATATGGCCTTGATGGAACTAATGAGTTAAGATAGGGATGAGCAGACACGAGGATAACCCAAACCCAACCCCACTCCCAATTACACTAAGAAGAAGGAGGTTCCGGCCAGATATTTCTCATTCTTGTTACACTAGAGAAAGGAAACCCACTGCTATGGAGAAAGAAAACTTCTGCTATGGAGAAAGTAAACCTAAAGGTATATACAAGGAAGATATTCATATGGGTCTAACGTATGCTTCTCAAATCACAAAGGGACCTTATTACGATGCATCTGCCTATACACAGGTATTGAAATACTTTTTCTTAATTTTCTTAATGCTTATGCTTTTATTTTAGCCTGCAGATTGGACAAGTGCATGGCTAATTTTATTTTGTTTTGCAGTGTGAACCTTATCCTGTAGCATCGCTTTACAATGGAGGGATTCTTCAAAATCCCAGTCTTGATAATGGAACCAACAACTGGACCGGTTATAGAAGGGAGAGTAACCCTGCAAATAGAGAGTTAGGATAATGGCAACAAATATCAGGAGAGTCAGGATAATGAGATTGCTTAGGAGGAAAACTCATGGAGAATTTCTTTAACATGTCTACTTCAAACCTATAAATCTGTTGAAAATACATAGATGTAGTTAGTTACTATGTTCATGGAGAATTAGTTACTATGTTCGTGGAGAATGAAGGATAATAAACCCACATTCAGAGTGAATTGATGTAACTACACGAAATTGATTTAAAACTGCAAATCACCTCATAGAAAGCGTATTCATGACATGCTAAGCTCTGCAAAATGATGGAATAACCTACCCATTAGGAAATTAGACTCCATGGGTACAATTTCCATGAGTTTTTGAGTTGGTTAACGTAAAACCAACATATTCTAAACTTTGAAATTGAAGTGATATTGAATCACAGATGACTAGCCCTAGTACTACCAAATGTTATGGATTTTTTCTTTCAATTTTTTTATTATTAATGCCCTATAATAGAAAGTAACATGAAACTAACCCAGTAATTTCAAAATTATAGAGACAACACAGATTTTCCAGAAGTTATTTTGTGCTTGTTTGAATACTTTGGCTATCAAAACAAAAGAAAAGAAACAGTTGGAAGATTAAACGTTAAACGTTGGAAAGGTCGTTGAAAAGGACAAGTAAATGTGCCATGGATAGCATTTAAGAGGTGGACAGGGGTCGAATCCTCATAGGCCATCGACAGACGCCAAAAGCCAGAGGAGAACTGTCCCCTTAATAATACGTAATTAAAATTTAAAACAAAATTTTTTAAATTTAAAAAACTCGGGAAAAATAAAATATTAATTTTAATATTTATATTTAAATGTAAATATAGACCACATAAGCTACCTTCATCTCCAAATTCAGTTAAAAACTATATAGTTGAATCCCACACAAAGACACAGGCCTCAAAATCCAATTAAAATTTCGAATAAAAAGATAAATTTAGGATTTAAATTTAGAACAAAAATCCTTTAAATTGAAAAAACTCTAAAAAAAATAAAATATTAATTTTAATATTTATATTCACATCATATTTTTAATAGAAACTGAGAATATTTTTATATAAAAGGGGGAAGTGGCTGAACTATCCAACCAAGAAGAGTAGAAAATACAGCATTAGTTTAGATAGCTCTAAGTCTGGACAAGCTATTTTTCTAGTTTTTATCCACAGTTGTTTGTTATTGTTTATACATATTCAAAATGCCTACTAGTATATATCCTAATGAAACTGAAACAACAAAATTCATATAGATCAAAGAAGGACATGATATTTTGAGTAACTCGGTGGTCTAGAGTGTTGGGGCTTGATTTCTTGGCATGGTGCTATCGAATTGTTGGTGTTGGAACACTGTTGTCGAGGACAAGGAGCTGGTGTGTTGATCGATGGTTCAACATCATACATACCTTTCCAATCCCTTGGAGAACCTACTCATGAAGAAGCAACGATGGTCCACTCGCCTAACCCTTGGCGTGACCCTTGGCACAACCTCTCTTCTTAGACATTTGATTTCTTCTTGAAGGTCCTTACTTACTATGTCATGTTAATGTCCACGCACAAGCAAACATTTCACCTCCACCTCTACTAGAGCCACCTTTGAATTTTCCCTTTCTGATTTCCCCAAGGTCTCTTAGTTCCTCTAGTTGGATCACCTTATTTTGGCTTCAATTATTTGTTCTGGATCGCCTTACTATCCCTCAAGGTTGCACAGAAGAAACCCAATATTTTATTCTAAATATGCAATATCTTGTTGTTGTTGTTAGCAAAAACTGAGCTGGAAAACTTGAGTTACTGCTCAGTTATAAAATTTCCACAACAACCTCTTTTTCTTTTTACTTGTCAGGTGAAACTGATTAGACAAGTATACCAATATGGTCGACCTTTTAGAACCGACTATTTTTCCTTGACAATTTCTTACTTGTCGGTTCTACCAACAAGTTTTACTTTGACCACTTGTCAGTCTGACCACTCCGACAAGTTGTCGGTTTTACTTGACAGTTTTACTTGGACTCACTTGCTCTGGTTTGGTTTTATTCAGAATTTACAAATGATATTTCTTAGTCTAAAAGACTTAAGAAATTACAATTTTTTTTCACCTGTCAGTAAGATGAAGTAAAAAGTGACACATTCAACAATTCAACATAATGATAAAAAAATATAACCAAACATTTAAGAAACTTGTGCCGACCACTCTGTCATAAAACCTAGAAATTTTACTGGGTGAGAAATTTATGGATTCTTTGATCTTTCACTCAAGCCGTAAATGTAAACAACATTTACAAAAATAAATATGGAAAGATTTTGCAGCCAAATAAACATGCATTCAACCATAAACTATTTGATATATATAACTTGTCGAGAAATAACAAAATGTAATACAAACTTGTCGGCTCTCCGACAGATCCAAACTTGACGGCTCCCTGACTGATCCTTTTACAGAGCTTCGGCTCTTCGAAAAAATCAAACACACAAAATATTGAGCTTCAACTTCACTCTTTGCTCAAAGTTCTCTCTTTCTCTCTTTTTCTCACCTACAATTCAAAATGATTTACATACTTCTTCTTCTATTTATAGGCAACTTGAAAATTTCTTCTACGTGAATCTACAGACTTGCCATTAATGGATGTAATAACTATCTACCTACAAACTTAGCTTCATAAATTAATTCAACTGGTTTAGATTGCCGAATCGTGGACTCTTCCCTTGTTGATGTATATGTAACTTCAGAATGTATTCTTCTATGTATTGTAACCCGATGTTTATTCCGGGATGTTTCTATTATCTATTTGAGTCATGTTGTCATGCCTCGATGTTATGATCGGGAGGATTAATAATGTAGACAAGTCATGTCAAGTCATTGTTGAAGTCCCCACAGTTTCAGGGCACTTGAGTTATTATACACTAACTAAGGTGTAGGCTCGAGTAAGTAATTGTTAAGTTGGGCTGACATGATTGAGTGCACTTCAAGTGAACGGAATAATATAAATAGAGAGTGAGACTCTCTATTTAACACATACATCATTCACTCTGACTCAAGTGTGGCGCACTAGTGAAGAAGGAAATACTCGGACTAGACAGAAGAAGAAGACTACTGCTGTTTTGGGAGATATCTTACTATTTTGGTGTTGATTCTATCTCTAAGGAAGTTGCGGGGTTTTCTCCTTTATGGTTTCCTCGAGGAAAACTCTTTGTGTCTCTTGTCTCTTGTGACATTCTTATGTTTTATTGCTGTGCTTGTTATTCTCTCAGTGAAAAGATCCTAAGATCATAATGCTAGCTTATTTGATGAAAAACTAACATGGAATCAGAGCTAACCTGAGAATAAGACACTATGCAGCTGCGGGAACTAGGGATTCCTATTTTTTGGACCTTCCTCCACAGATTTTCAGCAAAATTAAGGTGGAACAACTCTCCTCCTTAGGGCGCATCTTTTTGTCGAAGCGGAATTCGATTTCGAGCATTTTCAGTTTCGATGTGGAAATTAGGAATTTCTACAAAAGAGGAATTTTTGAGTGAGAGCAACATAGGATTTTTCTCCTCATCAAAACCTAAGTTTAGAGACCTGGATCAACAAATTTGGTTGGGTGAAACTCCGGGAAAGTCAAACCCTAGTTTGACCTCGAGCTAGAGAAACCCTAAATACTAAAACTGCTAAGTTTTGGTACAGTCGCTTTATTCTGAGATTGGAGAATTTTCAGGAGCTAAACATTGCAGGGTCAGAATATGAAATCATGATGAATCCTGTGTCCAAAACTCAGACTCAGATTCTCTGTATTCCAGGAGATATGATCTCTCCAAGTTAGGGTTCCAGCCTCTTCCAGAATTCATCCCTAAACAGGACATCTAGGGAGATCTGCAATATCTTGGGCTAAAGAGGTCCAAATGGAATTCCTGAAGATTTTCCAAAAATGGCACAGAATTTAATTTTGGTGGTCCGAATATCAGACTCAGAATATGAACCAGTGACACGTGGCATTCCATACAACTTTGTTGTTCGGAACAGTCTTGTAACAGGTCACCTTGGGAAAATGATCATAAATACCAAATGGTGAAACCAATTCTGATGAAACCTATGGTGTTAGATCCGGGACATGTGAGGTTACCTCAGTAAGAAATTTCAGACATAGATGATCAATAATTTTGGAAATATCACAGAAACAGTAATAGGCATTTCTGCAGAAGAAATTGGAAAATTAGGGCTTCCTGTTCCGGGAGCTTCCCTCCACTGTTTTCAGAAAAGAAGTACATTGGAAAGATCCATTTGAAGATATCTATCTGTTTATCCAATAAGTTCTGAAATATTCCAAGTTTTTGAAAATTAGGGTTTCTATGGCAAACCCTAGATCAGCCAACTCTAGAACCAAGACGGACACCTCAAATCGGTAAGATCTATTCCTTTGCTATTTTCATTTGAGGTTCTCATTTCAAAGTGATATATCACAACATCTTGATGATAAGCTTGGTGAAGTTGACAACTTCCAAGAATAGAAGTATTTGATCTCTCCAAATAAAATGGATTGGACACCTACATGAGTATAGAGGTTCCAGTTTTAGAGGGAGACGAGGTTAGAAGCGTTTCACAAGAAGAACTTGGTCAAGGCCAAAGAAGACATCATGCTCATGATGCAGAGGATGATGAACCATCCAGAAAGAGATCCAGATACGAAAGTGAAGATTCAATGAATATGTTCTGATATCAGCTCTTGCAGGTAACATTACTCATGGAAGTGATGATTGGCTTATAGACAGTGGGGCTTACAAACATATGACGAGATTCAAGGAATCCTTTGTAAGACTGTCAGAACATGAATCACCTCACAAGGTGAAACTAGGAGATGACTACCAATATCCAATAAAAGGTAGTGGGGTATCTTCATACAATATAGACTCTGGTAAGTCTCTAACAATGAAATAAGTATTGTTTTTTCCAGGACTCAAGGATAACCTTCTCTCCATTTCAGCATTGATGCAAAAGGAATGCGGGTTGCATTCATAGATGGTCAAGTCATCATGTGGCCAAAAAGGAAAGACTATCGATGATGCGGTAGTGATTGGAGAACAAGAAGGAGGCTTGTACAAATTGAAGGGCCATCCAGAACAAGCCTTGATCCATGACACAGTAGAGCCAAATGAGCTTTGGCATAGAAGGCTTGCACATGTGCATTACAGAGCACTACCTATTGCAAGAAAAGTTGTTCCAGAACTTCAAGCTATTTGAAGGGAAGAACAAAAATCAGAATATGACCTAAAGAAACCAGTTGAAGAATGTGAAGATCCAGAATGTAGAGACCATACAGTCATAAGAGTCTCTCAAATCAAAGAACAACTTGAAGTGGTAAAGGAAGAAGTGAAGAATGTAGAAGTGGTGATGGCCACCTTGAATGGCCTCCCAGGATCGTGGAATTCATTCATTCAAGGAATGTGTTCTAGAAGGAAGTGATTACTTCAGCAAAATTTGGGAAGAAGAAGAAGCTCTACCCATAAGAAGAGAAGATAAGACGGGAGCATTTGAAGATCCGGCTCTCACCATCCAAAGAAGATACCTCAAGCAATGAGGAATATGAAGAAATCAACTCTTGAAGAACCTCTTATCCACCTCAGCATTTGGATAAGAAACGATGCAATTATGAATGAAGAAGACGATGAAGCTGAAGGCTCAAGAAGGAGTCTACCCTCGAAACAAATAAAGATAAGTATTCAATTGTCATTTCATGATATTATTTTGTTATGCATTTGCTTATATTCAGTTATTGTATTATGCATGATAGGATGTTTGCATTAATGACAATATACTACTAATATGCATGTGATGGGTAAGTAGCTCATGGTGCTATACAAATTCTCCATTGCTACTTATCTAGAATGAAACCTCTTTGCTGACATATTGGATTAGTGCACAATCTCAATGTTGTCCTGGTAGAGATGGAAGGCATCTAGAAAGTTTCAGTAAGATATGGATGAATGTTGTATTGGCTAAAGTAGTTGCATGATCATGCATAAGAACTTGCCAGTATAAATATTCCTTATGAAATGTTTCTAACCATACAAATGCATTTGACTTGTAGGAAAGACCGCATACATAATCACCTACAAGCAAAGAAGAATGAAGACTTGTTCCAAAGAGAAAGTGACGACATTTCAAAATAATATGACGAGTGCAGTGACATCATTAATGAAGAACCTTCCAGCCACCAAGAAGAAAGGGAAGACCAGTTCAAGAAGAATGATGTCTAAGATGTAGTATCAATACATGAAGAGAAGTTCATAGCTCCATCATGCAACAGATGGAAACATCGTGGGATACAAAGCAAGATTCGTAGCATGAGGCTTCTCACGAAAGGAAGGCATAGACTACGAAGAGACATTTGCAGTCAGTAAGAGTTGAAACACATGATGAGATTGATGAAGATATTAACCTTTTCTACAAGGTTGAAGATACAAGTCTTTACACTAGATGGTCACATAGAATATTAGTAGCATAGGAAGCTACTTGTCACTCCGGTACAGAATGTTTTCAGTGCATAGAGCACAGAAGACAGAGGGAGTATAATGCTTCACTTCAGAGGGAGTGACTACAGAATATATTGAGGTTCGACATGGTACGACAGGATGGGAAGATTACTAATGACTCTAGGCTTTACTGAGAGTAAAGTGGATTCCAACCTTTGCTTCAAGGTTGAAGGCGGAAGACCAGTGATGTTCCTATTATGTGTCAATGCACTATTATTCTAGGCATGGAGGTGTGGACAAGGGAATTATGCAGTAGAGATCCTAAAGAGGTTCGGGATGATGGACTGCAAGGCTATGGCCACACCTATGGCATTGAACCTGAAGCTATTGAGTGATGCTTCGTCAGAGTCGGTTGATGCTACGATGTATCGTCAGATGATTGGGTCATTGATGTACCTGACGAACACAAGACCAGACATTTGCTTTGCTATGAACACCTTGAGCCAGTACTTGACAGATCCGAGAAATGTTCACTTGACTGCTGCAAAGCATATTCTGAGGTACCTAAAGGGTACAATTGATTATGGGCTCAAGTACGATGCGAATCAAAATATTAACCTAGAGGGTTATGTTGATTCAAATTGGGCAGGTAGTGCTGTCGATAGGAAGAGTACTTTGGGATGTTGCTTCAGTATGGGATCAGGTGTGATCTCTTGGTTTAGCAGGAAGCAATCCTATGTGGCACTGAGTACAGCTGAAGCAGAGTATGTCACAGCTTGTTCAGCTAGTTGTGAGGCAGTATGGCTGTGGAAGCTATTGTCTGAGATATTTGATCTCTAGTTGGATGTTACTTGTATACATTGTGACAACCAGAGTTGCGTGAAGTTGTCAAAGAATCCAGTGTTCCATGACAAGTCGAAGCATATCGAGATCAAGTATCACTATATCAGGGATATGGTGCAGAGAGGAGCAGTGAAGCTCCCGTATAATGCGACGGAGGAACAGATAGCTGATGTATTGATGAAGCCATTGGCTAGGCTGAAGTTCGAGTACTTCAGGGAGAGACTTGGTGTTCTCCAGATCGAGGTTCCCTCCAAGAGAAATTGATAAGACCCATACCCATTCTGTCATGGTGAGAGGATTGGTTCCTTCCATGGTCGGATGTAAGGGCTAAGCCATTCTGTCATGGTGAGAGGATTGGTTCCTTCCATGTCAGATATGAGTGCTGAGATCCATAGCCATTTTGACAAGTAGGTCAGATATAAGGGCTGAGCCATTCTGTCATGGTGATAGGGTTGCTCCCTTCCATGTCAGATATGAGTGCTGGCCATTCTGTCAAGTAGGACAGATGTAAGGGCAATTTCCATTCTAGGAATGGAGGCACATGGTCAGTTACCAGGATCACTCAGTGTAGGACTGAGTAGCCATTCTAATGTGATAGAGGGATGTGTTCCCACTTGATCAGATGTAAGGGCTGAACCATTCTGTTCATGGCTAAAGGATTTAGTTCCTTCCATGTCAGATGTGAGTGTTGGCCATTCCGACGAGCAGGTCGGATGTAAGGGCAACTGCCATTCTCTAGGAGAATGGAGGTGCCTGGTCAGTTACCAGGTAGCTCAGTCGAGGACTGGGGGCCATTCTGATATGAATGCTGGGATGTGTTCTCGTAGGATCAGATGTGAGTGCAAGCCCTTCCATCACTGTGAGTAGGATGTGTTCCAACCTAGATGGATGTAAATGCAGAGCCTTTCTGGAGCGACTGAGGGATGTGTTCCCACGTGCTCAGATACGAGTGCTGAAATCTCTCATCACTGTGAGTAGGATGTGTTTCGACTTGGATGGGAGTCTTTCATCATTGTGAGTAGGATGTGTTCCAACCTGGATGAAAGTGGGAAAATATTCCATCACTGTGAGTAGGATGTGTTCCGACATGGATGGGAGTCTTCCATCAGTGTGGTAGGATGTGTTCCCGCTTGGATGGTTGTGCCTTTCTGACGAGTAGGTCAGATGTAAGTGCTGAAACTTTTCACAGATGTTAGTGATGTGATGTCCTATCATGCTGTTGAATGTGAGTGCTGGGCCTTTCTGATGTGATTATAGGATTGGTTCTTATATGATCAGATGTGAGTGCTGGGTGTGCCTTTCTGACGAGTAGGTCAGATGTAAGTGCTGGGCGAAGACCTACATGATGGGTAGGCCTACAACCAGCATGAGAAAGGGCTGGCTCTGTAGAACTTCCTATGACGAGAAGAATAATGAGATAGCACTAGTGATGATCTAGATCCAGTGATGATCCAGATCCAGTGATGATGATCCAGTAGTGATGATCCAGATCTAGTCCAGTGATGATGATCCAGATCTAGAGATGATCCAGATCCAGTGATGATGATCCAGATCGAGAGATGATCCAGATACGATGATGACTTGAAGCCGATGATGACTTGAAGACGAAGATGACTTGAATATGAGATGATCCAACTGATACAGAGAAGAAGACTAGTGCTGAAAATTGTGTCGAAAGAATACCTTCCTAGTTAAGAGGGAGTGTTGATGTATATGTAACTTCGGAATGTATTCTTCTATGTATTGTAACCCAATGTTTATTCCGGGATGTTTCTATTATGTATTTGAGTCATGTTGTCATGCCCCGATGTTCCGATCAGGAGGATTAATAATGTAGACAAGTCATGTCAAGTCATTGTTGAAGTCCCCACAGTTTCGGGGCACTTGAGTTATTATACACTAATTAAGGTGTAGGATCAAGTAAGTAATTGTTAAGTTGGGTCAACATGATTGAGTGCACTTCAAGTGAACATAAGAATATAAATAGAGAGTGAGACTCTCTATTTAACACATACATCATTCACTCTCACTCAAGTGTGGCGCACTAGTGAAGAAGGAAATACTGGGACTAGACAGAAGAAGAAGACTACTGTTGTTTTGGGAGATCTCTTACTGTTTTGGTGCTGATTCTATCTCTAAGGAAGTTGTGGGGTTTTATCCTTTATGGTTTCTCTGAGGAAAACTCTTTGTGTCTCTTGTCTCTTGTGATGTGCTTATGTTTTATTGTTGTGCTTGTTATTCTCTCAGTGAAAAGATCCTAAGATCATAATGCTAGCTTATTTGATGAAAAACTAACGTCCCTCTTGTCAGACTTATCGACAAGATGTGAGCTGATACGAACTCTGATAGAGTCGGTTGAGCTCTGATATGGATCTGCAAGTAATTAGTATTTCCAATACTCCCCTTTACTTATGAGTAGATGGGGTTTTTTTAAAACAAAACTTACAAAATGTTTCAGATCTTAGACTTCCTCTGTGCATGACAGAGTTCACTATACAGAACTTTTCATTCCAAGATAACTATGTGGATACTGAAATGTATCATTTTCCAATGGTTTTGTAAAGATGTCTACAAGTTGATATTCAGACCTGCGAAATTCTAAACAAATTTCTTTGTTGTTCACCAACTCTCTTATAAAATGAAACCTTATGTTGATGTGCTTGGTTTTCTTATGAAACACATGATTCTTTGATCATGGAATGGCTAAATTGTTGTCATAGAATATGGTTATCAATTCTTGATGGTTCTATGACAAGTCTTTTAACACTCTCTGCATCTAGACAACTTGACATGCAGTTCTTGTAACTGCAACATACTTTGCTTCTGCTAAAGATAGAGTTACTGTGGGCTGTTTCTTTGAAGCGCACGAAACAACACATGTACCAAAATAAAATGTGTACCTAGATGTGTTCTTCTTGTCGTCTATGCTGCCTCCATTGTCACTGTCAATGTAGCCAGTGAGTTTAAAATTTTCTGAGGTTGAATACATAATGCCAAGGTATTTTGTGCCACTTACATACCTAAGAATTATTTTACCTGCTTTCCAATGTGAGTCTTTTGGTGACTCCATGAATCTTGAGATAAGACTTACTCCATACATGGTGTCTATTCTTGTCATTGTCAAATACATAAGGATGCCAACAAGCCTTTTGAACATCATAGGATCTACAGTTGATCCTTCATCATCCTTGCTCAATTTTAAACCTGTTATTACTAGTGTTGGGGCTGTCTTGCAATTAGACATATTAAATATTTTTAAAACTTCACATGCATATTTAGACTATGATATAAATATACCACTTTCATACTGCTGGACTTCAATGCCCAGAAAAAATTTCATAATCCCTAGATCAGTCATTTCAAATTCACTTTCCATGACTGCTTTAAAATTTGCTATGCCAAAATCACGCGTAAATATTAAATCATCTACATACAAGCAAACAATTAGCATCTTACCTTTCTCATCAACTTTGGTGTACAATGTCGGTTCACTTTCACTTCTGTGAAATCCATTTTTAGTGAGATAGGAATCAATCCAAATGTACCAAGCTCTAGGAGCTTGCTTCAAACCACAGAGTTCCTTTTTCCACCTGTATACTTTATTCTCTTGACCTAGAACTTCATAGCCTTGTGGTTGTTCCACATATACTTTCTCTTCTAAATAGTCATTCAAAAAAGTCGACTTGACATCCATTTGATAAACAGGCCATTTGTTTTGTGCAGCAATGGCCAAGACTGTTATGACTGTATCCATGCATGCAACAGGTGCAAACGTTTCATTGAAGTCTATGCTGGGTTGTTGCGTGAACCCTCTTGCTACCATTCTTTATTTGAGCTTTTGCACATTCCCATCAGTATGTTTCTTGGTCTTGTAAATCCATTTGACGTTGATTACATCTTTGTCTTTTGGTACATCAACCAGTTCCCATGTCTGGTTCTTCTCAATGCATTATATTTCTTCATCCATGGCTTGTGCCCATACTTATTCTTCGACAGCTTCTTCAAAAGTTAGTGGATCATATATAGGAGAAAATAATGCAAAGCGAGAGAATGAATTTGGTGTACCAGCTTCATATATTTCACGTAGACTTCTTGTCTTCAATGGTTCTGACAATGTCGACCTTGAACAAATAATTGATGGAGTCTGTTGTCCTCTCAGTGTGCTTGTCGTTGTAGCTTGAGCTACCACTTTTGTCGATGGTCCTTGTGTTGAACCATGTCGTGGTGTCATGGGAGTCATCGGTGCTACAACCAGTTGACTTACATGTGGTGTTTGAACCACTTCCTCTTCCATATCATCATTGTCGACATTCAATTCAATCTTGAAATTTATGTCAACAGTTCCATCCCATGATTCATTCTCGACAAATTGAACATCTCGACTAATTATCACTTTCCTTGTGACATGATCATACAACTTGTATTCTTTTGTGTCTTCAGAATAGTCGACAAAAATACATTTTTGTGCCTTGTTGTCTAGCTTCTTTCTCAGCTCATCTGGAACATGAGCATATGCAACAAAACCAAATACTTTTAAATGAGAAACACTATGATTCATACCTATCCATGCTTCTTGAGGAAATTTTTTCTTCACACTCTTTGTCGAACACCGGTTCATGGTATATATAGCAGTTGCGGCTACTTCACCCCAATATTCATTTGGCAAATGCTTGGCTTCCAACATGT
Organism: Pseudotsuga menziesii; assembly: GCA_001517045.1. Taxonomy (NCBI): domain Eukaryota; kingdom Viridiplantae; phylum Streptophyta; class Pinopsida; order Pinales; family Pinaceae; genus Pseudotsuga; species Pseudotsuga menziesii. The sequence continues at coordinate 120,708 of LPNX011208578.1, read as the reverse complement.
TGCACGCCATCTCCATAATGGTTATGTTCTTTCTTTCGGCAACACCGTTCTGCTGAGGTGTATACCGTGCAGTGAATTTCTTTTGTATACCATGGGTTTTGCAAAAATTTAGAAATTCATTTGAAACACATTCACCTCCTCTGTCGGACCTTAAGATCTTGATGCGGTGTCCACTCTGGTTCTCCACGAATGCCTTGAACTGCTGAAAATAACTAAATGCATTAGATTTATGTTTTAGAAAATATACCCATGTTTTTCTTGAGTAGTCATCAATAAAATTTAGAAAATAGTTGCAACCACCAATTGATGATGTTTGCATTGGACCACAAATATCAGAGTGCACAATTTCAAGTGGTGTGCATGCTCTATATGACTTTCTGACTGGAAAAGTCTCTCTATACTGCTTTCCAAAAATGCATCCTTTATAAACCCTTTCTTGTCTGTTGATCAATGGCAATCCTTTCACCATATTATTTGTGTGCAGTAGCTTCAACCCACCAAAATTCAGATGTCCAAATCTGAAATGCCACAACTAGGATTCATCTTGAACTTCTATTTGAAATGCAGCCTAAAAATCAGCACTGCCATTTTCTTTCTTATTGAGGTACTTGACTGCTTCTTTAATTTCTTCCTTGAATGCAACTCTGGTATTTGTCTTTCCTTTCGTGTCGGGAACTATCCTCAATGGAAACAAGTGATTACTTGTCATCAGCACTTTTTCTATCAGCTGGTTGCATGGACACTTGTCTTTAATCACACAATGATTATCTTCTATGTAGACTCTGTATCCTTTTTGTATAAGCTGTCCAGTGCTCAACAAATTATGTTTCAGACCTTCGACATGATAGACATCAGGGATATACTTACTCTCCCCTTGTTTGGTTAGAATACCAACAGCACCCTTTCCCAAAATAGTAACTTGGACATTGTTTCCAAGTGTAACATCAGCTTGAACTGAATTATCTAGACCGGAAAACAAATTTAAATTACCAGTCATATGATTGTTGCATCCTGAATCTAAGTACCATATGTCATGTGGAATTTCTTGAACAATAGTGCATTCAATTGGAGATGTAGATGCCATTAACATTGCACTTGTCGGAGTGATGGTGTTGGTTGACTGATTTGAGATTTTCCTTCCTTGGTCATATTATTTCTTTCTGCATTCATATGCATAATGACCAAATTTATTACAATAATGACATTGAATTTTTTATTTACTAAACCTCTAGCCACATGGCTGACTTGAATTATGATTCTCTCCTCTACTAGCAACATTTGCAGGACTTCTGCCTCGTCCTCCTCTCGAAGAAATTCTTCCTCTACCTCTGGAGTTGTTTCTCCCCCTGCCTCTAACATGAATTATAAATGACTATGCTGCGAATGCTCCTTCCAATGATGTTTGTGTTCTGTCGAGCCCGTGTTCATGATTGATGAGTGAAGCTTGCAACTCATCAATGGTAAACACCGACATGTCTGTGTGTTCTTCCAAGGTCACAACCAAGGATTCAAATCTTGGGGGAAGAATTCTGAGAATTTTTTCAACAACCCTTTGGTCTGCTATGGCTTCTCCATGAGATTTCAGTTGGTTTCTCAAACCAACAACTCTGGTGTAGAATGAGTCTACCGAATATGAATATTTCATAGACAAAGATTCAAAATCTCTTCTTAGAATATGCAACTTGGAATTCTTTACCTTTCCCAAGCCTTGATATGCAGTCTCCAATGTATCCCATGCTTACTTTGCGTTAACTGCTGCTGCTACTCTTGGGAGTATGCTTTCATGCATGGCTTGGTGTATGTAGGACAAAGCCTTTACATCTTTCTTCCTCTGTTCCCTCAAGACATCTTTCTTAGCTTGTGTGAGATTGTTATATGTTGTCATATCTGCTAGCTTTGCATAACCATGCTGGACTATCTCCAAGACATCTTGACCTCTGAACAAATCCTTCACTATTAGAGACCAATATTCATAATTCTTTCGTGTAAAAATTGGAGTTTGCAATGAACCAAAAGTGGGAGGCATTTCTTATTTTTTATTTTCCTTAGAAAATTACTTTTCCACTTTTGAAGACAATATTTCTTTCCTAAACCTTGCTCTGATACTAGTTAGCAAAAACCGAGCTGACAAACTTGAGTTATTGCTTAGTTATAAAATTTTCACGCCGACCTGTTTTTATTTTTACTTGTCGAGTGAAACCGACTAGACAAGTATACCAATATGGTTGACCTTTTAGACCTGACTATTTTTACTTGACAAGTTCTTACTACTCGGTTCTACCAATAGGTTTTACTTCGACCACTTGTGGGCTTGACCACTTCGACAACTTGTCGGTTTGATCACTTCGACAACTTGTCGATTTTACTCAACCGTTTTACTTGGACTCACTTGCTCTGGAAAGATTCTGTGGCTAAATAAACATGCATTCAACCATAAACTATTTGATATATATATATATAGCTTATCGAGAAATAACAAATTGTAATACAAACTTGTGAGCTCTTTGACAGATCCAAACTTGTTGGCTCGCCGACTGATCTTTTTACAGAGCTTCGGCTCTTCGACAGAATCACACACAGAATCTTGAGCTTCAACTTCACTCTTTGCTCAGAGTTCTCTCTTTCTCTCTTTTTCTCACCTAGAGTTAAAAATGATTTACAAACTTCTTCTTCTATTTATAGGCAACCTGAAAATTGCTTCTACGTGAATCTACAAACTTGCCATTAATTAATGGATGTAATAACTATCTACCTACAAACTTAGCTTCAGAAATTAATTCGACTGGTTTAGATTTCCGAATCATGGACTTTTCCCTCTTGTGAGACTGGCCGACAAGATCTGAGCTAATATGGAATCTGACAGAGTCAGATGAGCTCCAATACGAATCTGCAAGTAATTAATATTTCCAATAGTTGTTGGTTGTGTCCATGAGTTGGAGCATGTCATTGCTCCATCTCTGTACCAGTATTTGTATGGTGTTCACCCACCACCTGCTCTTTGGATTCCTCTGTTGCTGAACTCACAATGCCCCAAACTTGGCGTCGCGAGATAGTCCTCAACAAAATGAAGTTGTTGTTTATTAAATTCATGTTTCACTTGGTTTCGCACATACTGTAGGAGATATTAATTGAAGGGCTCATCAATCTTGGATATGCATTTAAATTTATCATAATCGACTTTGCATATGATGGTACGTTCCCCTTTCGCCACCTTATGATGTGATTACAACAGCTGGCACTTGTCAAGTCCTTCCGCCACATGCTAATCAATTCCTGTATCATGCATCCTGCCGATTGGGCTAAGGAATGGGGTGAAGTTGGATAGAGGCCCCAATTTTACAATGCACAAGTTCAAGGGAGAAAGCAAGGCTGGCTTGGAAGTCATCGTCCTTGTTTTGCTTCCTTAGAAAATGAAATGCTTCCATCTTGAATTCGCTATCACATCTAGCAAAAGTTCTAGTAATGAGTCTATTGAGATAAGGATATGGTGGAAAAGTTTTGCTCCTCAAACGTTTTATGATCAATTTCGAGTTCTCAACAATAGTCAGACGGTGGTACTATTTCTAAAGCTAAGTCAATACCTTTGAAGAACGCTAATGTGTTTTCCTGATTATTTTTTGCTATGCCCAACTCTCAAGCAAAATTACATTCTTGTGGTTCTTGAGGGTCAAGAAGGACTTCATGTAGCCCCCTGTTCATAAAATACTTATGTTGATAGGAATTTGGATATTATCTCAAATAGTGGATTAACAAGATTAACCCGAGTGTAACAAGTGTACAACTAAGATTTATATCACGGTCATCACATCTTGTTATGCTTAAATGCATCTTGATTAAGATTTAAATCAGCTTTAGTTAAACACATACCATTTTTTGTTTTTTGTTTTTTGTTTTTTTTCATATTAGTTTTTGTTTTTTTGTTTTTTAAATAGTATTTGTCTTATGTTTATATTAATTAGTTTAATGTTTATATAAATAACTATAACTATTTAGTAATTAGCTTAAATATTTAGTGTTTGTTTAATACAAGTCATCTCCACAAAAATAACTAGATAGCTATACTTATTAATGTTAATAATTACTTATAGTTATGCTAATAATCTTAGTAATTAAATTTCTAATTTCCAAAAAATTATTCTTTCATTTAAATGTAAATATAAACCACATAACGGACATTCATCTCCACATCCAATTAAAAACTATATATTATAATCTCACATTAAGGTCTTTGACTACAAAATCTGTGTATATTTATTTTACGTGTGCCTTTTCAAATTAGAAATAGATAATTACAGAAAAAAATATATCAAAAAATTTTGGCAGCTGAGACCTGCGGCCTGGAAACGTTCGTGGCAATTAACTAACTGGTAGTTAAAAAACCTAGGATATTTCCTGGCACTTCACGTATGACCTAAAGACTGACCGACCTGATAATTGAAACCTTGGACAATTGCTGGCACTTCAAATATGGGGTTTTGATATTTATATGAAACCAAACATATAAACGAAACGAATCACAGTGTCACAACAAAATCTGAGTATTTTGTGTGTATGCAAGAAAGGCGATCAATAACCAACATGCATCACAGTGTAATGACAAAACTTTAAAGCGACTGTAACTAAAAGACAGGTTATTGAATCTCAAGTAACCATAAAATATGAATATCTTGTATGTATAAAAAATGCAATTAATAACGAATCTGCTGAGTAAACTTTAATATTGACTTCGTTGGATAGCAAGCCCTTTCGATAGCCTACCTCTCAACTGCAATTGCATTAAATCCTGGGCAGCAGTCTGGTAAATTTTCGGTTAAAAGAAACTAGTGACCTAAACGACAAAATCTGAGTATCCTGCGTGGGCAGTAAGCTCCATATAAAGGGAACGACAGTGACATGTTATTACCTTATATATTTAAGTTCCTTAAATGTACTTTCTCCATTTGCCAAACCCGTTATATTATAGCTATCAGGAATGGCTTTTTTGTGTATAGCTATAAGGAATTTGAGGAATTTGATGTTTTGAAATTTTATGTTTCATTGTGAAATATGGTCACGTGGTTCACTAAATTCTACCATAGCTAAGTATGGTCACGTGGTTCACTAAATTCTACCATGGCTAACTATGGTCAAATTTCAGTCAAACATGGTAAACCAAAGTCAACCACGATTAACTAATGTCAAGCCATAGTTTCTAAAGTCAACCATGGTTGACTTTGGATGGCTAACTATGGTCAAATTTCAGTCAAACATGGTCAACCAAAGTCAACCACGATTAACTAATGTCAAGCCATAGTTTCTAAAGTCAACTAGGGTTGACTTTGGACAAACTAAAGACAAGCATGGTTTACCAAAGTTGACCATGGTTTGTTGTAGTGTCTAATATATGTTGACACAACCAAATATGTGACATTCGATGTTTTTCAAGGGGTACGTTGCATTGTGGTATTTATCAAGGGTTATGTTCCATTATGATGTTCATCAAGGGTTATGTCACATTGTGACATTGGTTAATGGTTTTGTTGCATTGTGACAATGCCCAAGATGTGACACATTAATAATGTGATATTCGATGTTCAGGAAATTTCATATCGCATTGTGAAGTATGGGAACATGGTTTACTAAAGTCAACCACGGTTAACTATGGTCAAACTAAAGTAAAAAATGGTTAACCAAAGTTAACTACAGTTAATAAAGTCAATCCTTACTCACTAAAGTCAACAATGGTTGGCTTTGACAAAACTACACTCAAGCATGGTTGACTAAATTACACCATTATTTGTTAAAATGTCCAATATATCTCGACATAACCAAACATGTGACACATTAATAGAACCCTTGACATATGCCAAAATGGAACTGTGGTGTTGTTACAATATTATAACAACTTCAAGGAACATTCCTCACAAAAATCTTAATGGAATTATAATTTAAAATAAATTATATTACTTATTAGATTACTTGAATCTCTTGACGTGTTTGAAAAATAATACAACCAAACACATTAATGAAAATTACAAGAATACAACATAATCATGGATAAATGGCACAATCCAACATAACCCTCCATGAACATCGTCATCCAACATAGCCCTTCACAAGGCAATTCAACATAGTGTTTATTAATTGTTATAATATTACAAACTATTAAAATAATTCATGAATATTCCACATTTGTATCTCAAAACTATTATACAATAAATAAATATTGATTAATTATAGTACAATTAACAATACTATTTTTAATTAAGTAATTTTGTATTCTTGCATTTATTACATAAATTTAATGAAATACCATCACTAATGATTATACATATGGTTAAAAGATAATAATAAAATTCATTAAATAACGCATCCATATTACAATATAATAAAACCTTTGATTAGCATTACAGATATATGAAACTCAATTTCGTATTAATTACATAGCAATTAAACAACTTTGCACTATTAGAATGTAATAAAACCTTTTGACAAAATATTAAATTTTCATATTGGATTACATGAATATGGGTTGCACCTACTTAAATGTTGTATTAATATTATCTTCGATTACGGTGTGTTGCAGCTGCGACAATTTCCCAAAATTCTAAAAAAATTTAGGATCCCCCTTTTGTTTTGGATTAGCTTGATTTTCCTCCCTATTTTGTTTCATTGATCTCTCAGAGCATTTGTTTTTGATACCTGGGTTGCTCCACTATTTGATTTAATTTAATTGATGCATTTGGAAAGCCTTTGGAAACCTGCTGGATTGTTGCCGTTGAACGTATTTGAAGCTTGCTGGAATCGGAGGTTATTTGGTTTCAATTTTCTGTCGTTGCGGGTGAATCTAAGCTGTGGCCTTCCGCAGTTGCGGGTAAGTCTGGGTTTTCGAGAAGACGAAACCTTCCGATTGCCGACCCGTTTGTTTTTCGCGGCGGGCGTTTTTTGTTGGGCATCGGACACCCCTTCGATCTTTTATCCCACCGTTGCGGATGGGATTTTGATTGTGACTTCCGGTTTTTCTTCCGGCTTATGTATTTTCGACTGATTTCAAGTTTTGAGTCGAAACCTTTAACAGCGTTAATTGTCCTCATTGCGGAGGGATTTGGACTTTCTTCCTCCGACTTGAGATCCTTCCGACGTCTGACGCGTGTAACCAGAGCGAAGACTTTTAGGATTTTATCTTCCGCTGTTGCGGAAAGCTTCAAGCTCTCGACTTCCGATTCAAGTTTCCTCCGACGTCCGATTGTGGAGTTCTCCCGTCTCACCCACCATTGCGGATGGATCGAACGGCGGAAGGTTCCTCATTCTCACCGTCCGACTTAGAACGACCCCCCGTCCGATATGTTATGTCGCACGTGCGTATTTTTGTATATATATGAACGGGTCACAGGGTTTGTTTATCATTTCATCATTGTCGATTAGTGCGCTCTACCGTTATCTGTCACGCTCGCCCGTTTTGCCGTTGCAGTACTTTCGGTCCAGGTGTCTTCACCGTGCTCAGCGGTTTTCTCCACGTCAGCTGCGCGCCCGTGTCCGGTAGGTTCTTTACATTATCTCCTGTTCCTTTGAAGCATTCGGTAAAGTTTATATAAACATTTGTGGTTGTGGTAGTTTTCACCTAGCGGTTTTCCAGTTCCAAGCCTATATAAGTAAGGGGAGGGTTATTTTTGACTGTCAGCAGGGGGGTTTTTTAACTCATGGAGAAATTATTTGGGTCGTGGCCTTGCTTGTAAACCCCGCGTATAGAGATGGGGGTTTGGTGCAGGCGGTCGTTACGCCGTCTGCACCAAGCTTCCCCGGATAGTGATGATTGTGTCAGAAAGGGGGGATTGTATAGGCGTTTTCTGCAATACCTGTGGTTTCTCTTCGCGGTTGTAACCTCCACTATACCCGCATCCTCGAATTTTTGTTTTGCCGCTCTGTTCTGTATATCGTATTTTGGCACCTAGCTGGTCATGAGGGATCCGCTGTGGTTTATAATTGGTAGCCATGAGCGCGTGGGCGTATGCAGCATTGCCGTCGCATATAAGTTTGCCTTGCAAACTCGCGTGGCCCTTTTCTGCTCAGTCACCTGAAACCCTAGCTGGTTTAAAGGGATAGGCGTTGTTTTATTTTGTTCAATGGGGACCTCGTGGATTGTTGCCCTAGTCGGAGCGCCATTCTCAGTAAAATGACAGTAATACCCGCAGCATATAGTCAAGTTAATGTAATTATCTTCCGCAAGCAGCATAAGTCATGGTCGATGTTATCCCTGCTAAGGCTTTGTTTGATGTCGGAAACACCGGCGACTAACACGAGCTCTGTGCACTCAACCCTTCTCTATGTCTGCTATGCAATAGAACAATAGCTGAATGTCGCACCGTGCATTTGATGAACATGCAGTTGCTTTACGAATTGTTTTTATGGGAGAAACGACATATTGCATAGTAGTGTAGATTTAGTAATGGCTCAAGTATGGTTGATAAACTTAGTATTATGCAGCAGCAGCAGATTGCTCACTTTATTGCATAGGACTGAGTTTTCTTCATATAGATCAGGTCATAGAATATTGCACCCTAGTCTCAAGGCATTATAGGGCTGAACAATGTATGCATTTGTTGCACTGAACATTATCATACTATACATAGGAAAATAGCACATTGCACAGTATTTCATACTAGTTTGATTGTTCAGCCTGAAGGGCTTATGTCTTAATTTCATTGACTGGTTACAGTCATGATACACTTGAGAAATAATAAACTGTTGCACAATGCCTGCGATTCGAATTACTTAATGTCACAATGTTATACATGGCAGGAGGAACTTACAATGTCCAAAAGACAAAAGAAAAAGGCCCCAGTGGTGGAAGAATTACCACAAGCAGAAGCTGAAACAAAGATTGAATACATATATGAAGATACCCAGTGTGTTTCTGGTGTTGAGCCTGAATACAAATGGGATGACATATATAGATTGATTTCCCGTAGGGAGGTTCCCGACATGGGTCTCGAAGAAGAACCCATTTACGCCAACATAGAGAAATCCGCCATCATGAAGGTTGCTACCAGACCAAAGCTGTTCCCATGCTCTGAGGTAATTGGATGGATTTTTCCCCATGCAAACACAAGCTCAATGATCATATGAAATGTTGAAGGCCAGGGCTATGCTGCATTCAACCCAGGATATGTGGCGTTGGCCTATCACCTGCCAGAACCTCAAATCTTTCTATCTGATGCTTGGCTGGATAACATCAGAATGGACCTAGGGGAAGCCCTTAAGAGAATGCTCTTGCCGAGAAAGCTGTACCGACATAGACAGAACAGTGAGTATGATATAGGGATCTTGAGGGCTCCTTACAGATTTGTGGCCTTGATGCTTAATAGGATCTTCGGGAGAGCTCATGGCAGACTCTTCAAATTTGAATGGATACCCATTATGTTTCATGTAGCAACCCAAGGAACAGTCTTCAATTGGACCAGCCTTGTATGAAGCAGTCTTTCTTCTTGCTTGGCTGCAGCACAGGGAGGAGAAACCTAGAAAAAATACGAATTGTATATGAGCTCAATGTTAATAGACTGCATACTATGCCACCAGCCTTTCCCCGATCTCAAATGCATCTGGGACAAGGAAAGGATGCCCGTATATGCAGCTTACAGACTATTGGGGGCTGACCAATATCATAGCCATTACAGAGAGGTCTGTGAGCATTTCATTATGCCACTCTACACTCTCATTTTTCGAAAGGAATGTGACTGTATGTTGGAAGGTGCCATGCAGGTAATACAAGAATATGCAGATTATTTCTTGACTGGCAATGGCATGTATTTCAGAATGTATGGAGGGTCGAAGACACGTTTACCATTGCCCAAATATGCTATGGATTATATAGTCCATAAAGAGGCGGTCAGGCAGGTGTTCATTGACGGAATAGGTCATTTCTTGTTCCAACACAAGAAAACTGCATACCCTCCCCTGCCATTCAAGCTAGGTAGCTTTAAATTCACCAGGGTGAAACAAGCTGCCGAATTCATAGAGGAATTAGGGAAGTTCCATTTTGGTGAAATGCCTTTCAGGAGAAATGATACCATGGGAAAAATAGCTGAGCACTGTAAATAGCATAAGGTGTTTTTCAAATATACCCATCATTTCGATAAGGAAGAATCTATCTTCCGGAATGCTCCAAACCTGACAGCTCTAAAAAGAAGGTTCAGGCCAAAAAGCAACACCAAGGGTGGAAAAGGAGCCGAACAAGCCAAAGCCGAGAAAGCCAGAGCTGAAGAAGAAGCCAAAAGGAGAAATGAGGAAGCTGAGAGGCTGGAAAAAGAGGCTTCAGAATGGCTACAGATGGGAGAAGAAGAAAAAATAAAAGCTGCCCAAGAAGCAGCCGAGAAAGCAAAAGCAGCTGCCCAAGAAATGGAAGAAGCAACTAGACAAGCAGCGGAAGAAGCAAAGAGAAAGCTAGATGAAGAGCTCCAAAAGTAGGAGGCTGAAAGAACAGAGTTGCCACAACAATCAGTTGCTGAAACATCATCAGGATAGACCCAGGAGGAGGCAAACCCTGAGGTACAGATTTGTCAAGTACCTACTGCTAGCACCCTTGTGACCCCTATGCTCCAGCTGGTGCCTTTCATCCAGAAAAAGGGTGAAGAAGTCCCCGACTTCAATACTGTCTATTATGATAGGGCTACCAAGAGAATAATGAAGAGGACAGAAAAAAGGGTAGAGGCAAAAGGAATGGTTGGAAAAATGATAACAGATACGGCTATGATGATAGGAACAGACGTAGATCCAAGGCTTACCATAACGGTCGGGACTGCAATACTACATGCCTCAGAGGACAACATAGACAAAGCGATGGTTGATCTGGAGTCATACAAGAAATCTTCTGCTCAGTTGAAGGATACCTTGAAAAGAGAAAGAGAGGAGGGAAATAGGTTAAAATGAAAATTTGAACACTTACAGAGGGAAATGAGGACTGTTGAAGCTGAATTGTAGGCCCTACATGAAGAAAGGCACGCTCAGGAGACTACACAAGAACACCTTGAGCAAGTGCAAGCAGAAGAGCAGGAGTTGAAGAAGGAGAAGGAGCAGTTGCTGCGAAAGGTGGAGGACCCAGAAGAACAGATGAAGATCCTTGAGCAGGCCAATGATTTGCATTCCCAGGGACTGACAAAGCAACATCAAGAGCAGCTTTCCTCTCTGACCGCTGATCTGGAGGCATCAAAGGAACATCAAGTAAATCTGCAGTCTTTCAAAGACCATATCCTGGCTCAGAAGGCTAAAATGCTGCAGCTGCAGACCGCTCTGGAAGAAGAAAGGTGCAAAGTCCTTCAGATTGACAGCAGGCTAGAAGAGATCATGGAAACTTCCTCATACTTCATTGACCGATCTCAGGATGTTCTTGAGGTCTTAAGTGCCAGAATGGCAGGCCGGAAGATGATGCCGAGACTCCAGAAGGGCTACCAGCAAAAGACCATCAAGCCCTCAAGAGAGATCACAACCTAGTAGAGTTCGCCATCAGTACTGCAGAAGACTTCAAGAAGGCTGTAAAAAAGATGCAGGGAGCATGCTCAGAATATTTCAGAAGGCTCCTGAATACGTATAACCAATGTCAAACAGAAGCTGAGCATAGGCTTGAGGAGTTCCTGGACCATGAATCCTTTGTGGAAATATTGCAGAAAATATATCAAGATGCAGAGGCTAGAACTCAACAGATGAGAACCATTGATGACCTAGTGCTGAAGAACGAGGTAGGCCATGCAGCCGTTAGCATGCAATTTCTAGAAGATCAGCTTCGGTTGAGCCCAGCAAGGATCGAGGCCATCAGGAACCAAGTTGAAAAGTTTGAAATCAGCATTCAGTTCCTGGAGCCATGCGCATTTGAAGGCATTGCTGCTGAAGCAATAACGTGGAAAAAGTTGTTAGATAGCCAGGCGGGACCCTCCTCATAAAGGACCGGCCAACTTTGTAATAATTTAATAATTCTGTAAAAGCTTTTTGAGAAGTGAGGCGTTGGGAAAACTAAAGGTTGGGAAGCCCAAAGGTCACTTTGGGCAGCCCAACCATTTTACCTTTTTGTATAAAAGTAGGAAGCGTAGAAAGAAGAGGGGATTTTTTCCCCAGTAAGACTGGTGATGAGATATTGTAAAAAGAACTACTTCCTTTTGCAATAAAAAATTACAGTTTTCCTGCTGAAAGAAGATCAGTGGGATTTCAAATGTTTTTCCATGGATAGTCGGAAGATGAACTATTTTGTTTTTCAGCATTATATCCATGAATCGTGAGATCGTTCTAACTTTACGACCTATGTCTTTGTTTAAATGATTTCTGATTTATTTTATGAAATAACCACCATGAGTAATGTATGCTGATCATAAATAATTAGCTATCTGGTTGTTGAAATATCTCTCATTGTTCATGCCTGTAAAAGTAAATGTCAGCTATCTGTAATTGCTTTTATCATGTGTGCACATCCACATTACTCATATATTAATTACAAGTTGGCTCCCCAGGGATAGATAGATAAATAGATAGGTAATTAGTTAGTTAATCGATTTACTTCATGACTACATATGTGATTTAGGTGTTTGTGAACCTAAGACGAGAGGTAAGAGCCTGCGCAGCACATTGTGCAGTTCCTTATATCTGTATCACCCTGCATTGTTAGTTAGGCATTCGCATTGCATACATTAAGTAAAAAATACAAAAAATCGGTGGACCGATAAACCTTTTGTTTTGTTACCTTGACCTACGGTGGCCGGACCGTAAACCGGACGGATTCCCTATACCAAACAGTCAACGGGCTAGTTGGGAACGTTGATTGGGGAGAATCCCTTACTGTTGCCGCCTGCGAATTTCTAGGCCTCAACACGGTGTTCATTAACTTTTATGTTGAATTGTGACATTTCACAATGGCTATATTGTATTATGGTTATATTTTTTAATGGATTTTGTGAGATTATGAGATTCATTACAAGGATTTGCAACCTTCATCAAAAAATATGATCAAAATAAAGTCAAACATGATTGACTCAAGTCAACCATGGTTCACTACAATGTCCGATATATGCCAACATAGCCATATATGTGACACATGAATAATGTGTCATTCGTCGTTCATCAAGGGCTATGTCACATTTTGATCTTTTGTCACATTCTAACATTCATCAATTTTTATGTTTGATTGTGACATTGCTCCATGTTTATGTCATAATCTAAAATTCATCTTTAGTCTTCATCAAAGGGTTTGCAAGGGTATTGTCACATTGGAATGTTCATTAAGTGCCATGTTTAATTGCAACATTCATCTTCTAATCATATATTACTTATGGAATCTTGTTACATTAGTTAATTGGTCTGTCACATTCTGGTTTGATGTTTCACTCATCTTCATTCTAATCACAAGGAACACATGTTGGATTGGTACATTAAGAAACTATGAAATAAATCATAATGTTCGATTGTGGCATTCCTCCATGGTTATCTCAAATTCTAACCATTCATATTTGCAATGTTCCTCGAAGCGTTTATTGGATTGTGATATAAATTGTGTCCTCAAGATAATCCCATAGTAGCAATCAAAACATCTCTTGATGATTGTAACAATGTGTAATTCATCCATGCTTATGTCGCATTGTGGTCCATTCATATATGAAATGCATTAGACATGTTACAATGTGCCTCATAACCCTTCGTGAGCCTTCGATGTAATATTTCAATGCTTGCATACCTGAATGTCTACCACATTATGAAATTAAACACAGGCTGTGTCGCACTACCACAATTTTCAAGGGTTTTATGTCTCAAAAATTAATGTTTTGCGGCATAAAACATATAACATAGAAAAGACATTAGTTATGTCACATTGCAACATCCATGGCATTCATTACAATTAAATATTATCATTTTCAATGAAATAATTTTATAATTACTTTAATAATAATATTTGAATTAAATAATTCCAATACTTTGACATTAATAATTTAATCAAATAATTTATTTTAATAATATAAGAATTATTATCATTATACTTAAATGATATTATTATTTAATTACACTTCATTAACTTTTTTTTATTATCATCTAAAATATTATAATATATTTATTATATATTTTTATTAATGTTAAATGTATCATAATATAAATTAATATGGTTATTTATATATCATAATTTACATTTATATCCAATACTAATAAATTAATATGGTTTATTAGTTGTAATAAAATAATTAATTATTTAAATAATATGATTTATAAAATGATATTATTTAATTAATTAAAAATGGATAAGCCTAAAATTTAAAAAATCGATATTAAAATAATTAATTATAAAGGTATTTTTTAATCTTTTATATTAATTAAATAATATAATCATAATTAAATGATATTATTTATTATATATTATAATTATTCATTAAACAATGTTATTTTTTATTAATATTTTGTAGAGATGTCTATGCCTGCACCCGTTACTAGCAACAACCACATTCATTTTATTAATGTGTCAGAATAAGCCCATAGGCGTAAATTTAAGCACATGTACTATAGGGAAAACATTAATATAAAAATTTCGGCGTATTCACACACATTAATAAAATAATGTGGTTGTTGCTAGTATATACCCTAATGAAACTGAAACAACAAAAGTGAGATAGATCAAAGAAGGACATGATAGTTTGAGTAACTCGGTGGTGTAGAGTGTTGGGGCTTGATTTCTTGGCATGGTGCTATCGAATTGTTGGTGTTGGAACAGGGTTGTTCGGGACAAGGAGTTGTTGTGTTGATCGATGGTTCAATGTTCAACATACCTTGCCAAGTCCTTGGAGAACCTACTCATGAAGAATCAATGATGGTCCACTCTCCTGACCCTTGGCGCAACCTCTCTTCTTAAACGTTTGATTTCTTCCTGAAGGTCCTTACTTACTATGTCGTGTTCATGTCCACGCACATGCAAAAATTTCACCTACATCTCTACTAGAACCACCTTTGAATTTTCCCTTTCTGATTTCCCCAAGGTCTCTTCGTTCCTCTCGTTGATTCACCTTATTTCGGCTTCAATTATTTGTTCTAGATCGCCTTGCCATCCCCCAAGGTTACACAAAAGAAACCCAATCTTTTCTTCTAAATCTGTAATATGTTGTGTTGTTGTCGATTTTGTCCATGAGTTGGAGCATGTCATTGCCCCATCTCTACACCAATCTTTGTATTGTGTTCGCCTGCCACATGCTCTTTGGATTCCTTTGTTGTTGAACTCACTGTTGGAGTATTAGTACAACCTCCAAATGGTATAACCGTCGCACCTATGGGAATATAAAACAAGTGGACTAACCACCACTCCTAGTGATGGGGCCTTGTGTTGAGTTTCAAATGTTCATCAACATCTGCAGGTTTTGGTGTAACGACAAACCTTACATGGTATCTGAGCAGAGGTCTCAGGTTCAACTCCCCTGAGCTACGTCGGAGGTGGGGTGTTGGAGTGTGGGCACAAGCTCCAAATGGTATAACTGCCACACCTCTAGGAATATAAAACAAGTGGACTAACCGCCACTCATGGTGATAGGGCCTTGTGGTGGGTTTCAAATGTTCATCAACATCTGCAGGTTTTGGTGTAACGACAAACCTTACACTCACAATGCCCCAAACTTGCTCGCCACCTTCGCGAGAGAGTCCTCGACAAAATGAACTTGTTTTTTATTAAATTCATGTTTCACTTGGTGAAGCAGACTAAAACTTTAAAACCCACATGAATTCCGAAAATTAACCACAGTAAAATTGAATATTGAATGATGATTTAATTACAATGACGAGAAGACCTTTTATAGGTCAAAATACATCGTTTCACTGAAAGGGTGTGATTCTATGTTTTAATTAATACTACATTAATATTAAAATAATTGCCTGTAATATTATATACATAACATTGCCGTCGTCTTTTAGGATGCTTTGTCCTCAAAGCAAGGGTAAGGACGGGTATTGTTGACGAAACTGTTCTGTCTCCCATGATGCATTTTCATCTGGAAAATTATTCCACTTAACAAGATATTCCTTGAGTGTTCGAGAATGGAGTTTTCTTTCTTGAATTGCAATGATTGCCTCGGGTTCCCAAATGACCCTTCCTTCGTCATCTAACATAGGAAGTATTGTTTGTATTGTTTGATGTTTACCCAACAATTTTTTGAGACATGATACATGGAAGACATTGTGGATACGATTTTTTATCAGGTAACTGTAAATTATATGCCACTTGACTAATCTTTTGGATAATATGGTACGGTCCATAGAAATTTGGGGCCAACTTGTGTTTCCCTCCACTTTTAAGGGATACCTGTTTATAGGGTTGCAGTCTTACAAATTCCCAGTCTCCTACCTCAAATTTTCTTTCAGTTCTACGTTGATCTGCTTGTTGCTTCATGCGATTATGTGCCATGATTAAGTTATCCTTGAGTAATTCAATTTTTTTTTGGGATTTCTCTAGTTGGTTCCTTACTTCTAGAACATTAGTGTCGTTCAGAACTAGCTCCTTCCAATTTGGAGGTTCATACCCATATAACGCTTGGAAAGGGGTCATTTTTGCGGAGGTGTGGTATGTTGAATTGTACCACCATTCTTCTAAGTGTAACCATTGATACCAATGGTTTTGTTTATCTGTTACAAAACAACGTAGATATGCTTCTAAGCATTTATTTACGACTTCAGACTAACCATCTATTTGGGGGTGGCAAGCTGAGCTCATATTGAGTGATGTACCCATTTGTTTAAATAATTCCTCCAAAATTTTCCATCTCTGTCACTCACGATGCCTTTTGGGAAGCCATGCAATTTGTAGACATTTTTGCAAAATACTTCTGCAATTTATTTTGTCATGTCTATTTTTTTTATTGCCATGAAGTGAGCAAATTTGGTTAATCGATCGACCACTACAAGGATCTCATCCTTTTTCTTTGACCGAGGTAACCCATCGATGAAACCATTGATATCTCTTCCCATTTCTAGTTTGGAATGTGTAGGGGTTGGAGTAACCCTGGGGTTAAGACATTTTCACTTTTGTTTCTCTGGCAATTATCGCATTCTGCCACATATTGCTGGATATCTTTTTGCATTCCCTTCCAGAAAAATGACCTTCTTGCATTATAATAATACTTGAAGAACCCTACATATCCGACAGCTGGTGAATCATGGGATTATTTTATTGCTTTAACCTTGAATTTAGAGTTTGAGTTCAAATAAATCCTCCCCTTATACCAAAGAATATTGTTTTTCCATTCAAACTTGGGGTCACGGTAGGAGTTTTTAATTATAGTGTTTGTTTCTGGGTCCTTGGCGTATTCACTTCATATTTCATTCAGCCATTCTTGAATTGCAACTGAGATGGAGTAAGAGGTAATATCCTCATCTTTTCTGGAGAGTGCATCTACGACTACATTTTCCTTCCCTTTTTTGTGTATTATTTCCATGTCGAAAGCAGCAATTTTTTTCTATCCATTTCTGTTGTTCTGTGGACAACGTTTTTCGTTGAAGTAAGTATTGAATACTATTATGGTCTGTGTGGATCATGAATTTTCTCCCTAAGAGGTATTGTCGCCACTTTACCAATGCTTGCATAATTGCCAGCATTTCCTTATCATATGTAGACTTCAATTGTTCTCGCTTGTTTAATTTCCTACTCTCAAAATCTATTGGGTGTTCATCTTGCATTAGTACTGTTCCCAACCCATAACTTGAAGTGTCACATTCTATCACGAATGGTTTGGAGAAGTATGGGGTAGCTAATACAGGTGTGGAGGAAATAATTCCTTTTAAGGCTTCAAAACATTTTTCTTCTTCTTCATTCCAA
The DNA here is from genome assembly GCA_001517045.1 of Pseudotsuga menziesii. NCBI lineage: Eukaryota > Viridiplantae > Streptophyta > Pinopsida > Pinales > Pinaceae > Pseudotsuga > Pseudotsuga menziesii. The sequence goes on along the minus strand of LPNX011208578.1, from coordinate 102,914 downwards.
TGGAATGCATTCTTTTTTAGAAGGTTGGATAAGGGTGCAGTTCTGTGCGCGTAATTCCTAATGAATCTTTTGTAGTATCCCGTTATCCCAATGAATACTCTTAACTTGGAGATGTTAGTAGGGTTGGGCCATTCTGTGATGGATTTGATTTTTTCAGGATCAACCTTGACTCCTTCTTTAGATATTACGTGTCCAATATAGCTCACTTCTTCTTTACCAAATGTGCATTTGGACATCTTGATGTAGAACTGATTTTCTTTTAAAATAGAGAGCACTTGTTCTAGGTGTGTGAGATGATCCTTCCATGTCTTACTTTATATAAGGATTTCATCGAAAAACACTAATACAAACTTCCTTAGGAATGATTGGAATAGGTTATTCATGGTTGCTTGAAATGTCGCTGGGGAATTAGTTAGCCCAAAAGGAATTACCTTAAATTCGTAATGTCCCTCATGGATTTGGAAATATTTCTTCACCACATCTTCTAGCCTTACTCTGATTTGGTAATATCTTGACCTTAAGTCTAATTTTGAAAATTACCTTGTGCCATGCAGTTCATCAAACATTTCATCGATAAATGGAATGGGTAATTTGTCTTTAATAGTTATTTTGTTTAGTCCTCTGTAATCAATGCATATCCTAAATGATCCATCCTTCTTTCGTACCAGTACTACTGGTGCAGCATAAGGACTTTGACTTTCCGATAATCACTCCACATTTCAATAAATCGTGGATTAATCTTTCAATCTCCGTCTTATGGTGGTGTGGATGATTATAGGGTTTAACATTCACAGGGATGGATCCTGACTTGATTTTGATGGCATGCTCAATCTTCCTTTCTGGTGGTAACTCCATGGGGAGGTCTTCGAATACTTTTTTGTATTTTTGGATTAATCCTTGGATCTTTGGATGATCTTGTTTAACTACTTCTGAAGTTAATAATTCCATCTCCTGGCATTGTACGACATATGCTGGTGCTCCTTTTCAAATTATCTTCTCCATTTGTGGGATGACACAATTTGCGTGCAAGGGGGTTGGAACCCATATAATTTGTATCTTTCTCCTTGCCATTTAAACTTCATAAAGTGTTCTTAGTGGTTTGCTGAGTAGGTACTTAGTGTTTGCAACCACCAAATTCCTAATACTGCATCAACTCCTCCTAAGGGCACTGCATAAAATTTTGACTCAAGGTTATAGTCTTGTATTTGCAGCTTAACTTTGTGGAATTTCCCTACTTTTTTGATCTTCTTTCCATTTGCTACCATTACTTTCATGTTGGGTACTGGATATATGAAAAGGTTAAGCCTCTTTGCAACACTTACGTCGATGAAATTATGGGTGCTTCCTATGTCGAATAGGACTACAACATTGTTATTTTTTATATGCCCTTTTAATTTTAATGTTTATGGTTGGTGTATTCCTGTTATGGTTGTGTTGCAGCTGCAAGATTTTCCCAAACTTGAAAAAAATTTCGGGACCCTCCTTTTGCTTATATCAGTTTGATTTTCTTCTTTGATTTGATCTAATGATTCTTTAGAAAGACTTTTTCTAATGCTTGAATTAATCCACGACTTGTTTAAATTTATCATTGCCTTTGAATGTGTTTTCAATTGTTTGATTCGGAGGTTTATTTGCTTGTTCTCCCACCGTTGCAGAGAAGTAATCAGCTTTAGCTTCGTTATTCTTCTCCGATGCATTTGTCTCAATCGGCTGATTTTTGGTTTCGCGTCGAAACGTCTTGTTATTTCATTCTCCACCGTTGCGGACAGCAGACTATGAAGTCTCCCGATCATCGCTTTGACTTTTCAGACCCCGCATTGTTGTTTTCGCCACTCTTTAAGTCTTGGGTTTCCACCATTGCGACTGCCGAAAACACTATCCTTTCGGTCATTTAGTTGATTTCTCCTCTGATGTAGACCTTGCCTATTGCAGACTGTTTGTCCTTTATGACTCCGCCGTTGCGGAAGGAATTATTCTTGCGACCTCTGATCCTTAGGTTTTCGTCATCCAATATTTCTCCCGCCACTCATGGTTGACCATATATATATGGGGTCGGGCATGTGGATTATTCTATTGTTATTTTTGACTATCGTGCACTGTCGTTGTCGTGAGCTGTCGTTCACTCAAGCTCACAAGGACCCCCACTGTTGGCATACCCACGTTACTAGGTGTCTCAACCATGGAAGCTTGACAGTCCTCTTCCCGCTGGTCACGCAGCACTGCCAGGTAGGATCTTGTTCGCCTTACTCGTTCCGTTCTATTGAGCATTTTTATTTTGGTTCACGGTTAGGTTTTACCACGGCTGTTTTCCCTTGACCCCGTTATTTACATGCATATATAGTTGATGGCTTGTATCGTAACTGTCAGTGGGGGCGTTTTTGGCCCACAGGGTAGTTTCCCTCCGTAGTTGTTATGTATTTCGACCCTGCGCTTAATGGTTGGGGAGATTGGTGTAGATGGTCGTTACGTTTCCTGCAACAGTCTGCCCCATGTGATGATAGGCTATTTGGGAAGGGTCGTTCATGGCCTCCCTATAGTGTTAGACTGGTTGGCCCCCTCTTTTTTTGTGTTGCTCGTATCCTTCAAACCAAAGCTACGCTATTTCAAGCGACCCGGTTCGCGGTCGGTTTCGAACCCGAGCCGGTTAGGGGTTATATACCACCGCACAGAGTTATATTGACCATAGATTGCACAGACAATTTTTTTCTTCTGAAAACACACCGCTGAAAACTCGCATAAGTTCCCCTATTATCCAATGTAGCACGATTGTTATGGTGCCCACAGAGAGCCTGAAGTTTCTTCATTTTAATGTAGATTTCGTTTCTCACCAGAGTTCTGTTAGTTAAGCCATTTCAGTTTATATGTGTGCTCATATTTGCTTCATTTAACATTTAACTAATTTCCGTCATGTTAAACACAAATGAGGTAAAACACTGCACATTGTTGTCTCAATGTTTGCAACTTATCCCAAAATGGCCTAACAATTATAATTCCATGTATGACAGGAAGATTCAGAACTCAAAATGTCAAAGCGACAAAAGAAGAAGACCCCTGTGGTCGAAGAAGACCCCGACATGGAAGTTGTCACTAAAACCGAGTATATTTATGAGGACACCAAGTGTATAACTGGTGTAGAGCCCGAGTACCAATGGGGAGAGATATACAGGTTGATCATGCACCGAGAGGTGCTTGATATGGGCTTGGAGGAAGAAGGCATATATGCCAATATAGAGAGATCTTCACTGATGAAGATTGCCACAAGACCAGAGCTTTTCCCATGCTCTGAAGTGATTGATTGGATTGTGCCCCGGGAAGATGTAACCACTATGATTCTGGAGAATGTTGACAAACAAGGCTATGCTGCCTATAGCCCGGGATATGTAGCCCTGGCCTACCACTTGCCAGAAGCAAAAATATTTTTGTCTGATGATTGGTTGAGAAACATCAAAATAAACCTTGTTGAGACCCTCAAAAGAATGTTGTTGCCTGGAAAAAATTTCAAAACCAGGCCGACGGGAGAATATGACACAACGAGCTTAAGGGCCCCATACAGGTTCATTGCCTTAATGCTCAATAGGATTTTCGGAAGAGATCATGGAAAGAGCTTCAAATTAGAGTGGATGCCAATTATTTTTTATGTTGCGACCTAGGGGACCATTTTCAACTGGGCCAACATAGTGTCAAATAGTCTTTTAGCCTGTATGGCCTCAGCTTTGGGAGGAGTGTCCCAAAAGAGGTCAGAATTTTACATGAGTTCCATACTCGTTGATTGTATACTATGCAATCAACCTTTCCCCAGCCTAAGGTGCATCTGGGACAGGGAGAGGATGCCTATTTACTCTGCATACAAGCCATTGTGGGCTCACAAGTACCACAATCACTACCGGGAGGTCTGTGAACATTTTGTCATGCCATTGTATACACTCATTTTCCTGAAAGAATGTGACTGCATGTCAGAAGAGGCATTGCCGGTAATTGAAGAATATGGAGATTATTATCTAACTGAGGATGGCCTCTACTTCAGAATGTTTGGAGGTTCCATAGCACCCTCCCTATTACCCAAATATGCCACAGACTACATCATTCATAAAGAGGCAGTTAGGCAAGTATTCCTGGATGGCATAGGAAGCTTTTTATTTGAACATAAGAAGGCTTCCTATCCCCCTTTTCCTTTCAAGTTAGGGAGTTATAAGTTTACCAGAGTAAAGAAAGCAGACGAGTTTGTGGAAGAATTGGAAAAGTTTCATTTTGGTGAAATGCCCTTCCACAGAAATGACTCCCACAACAAAGTGGCTGAACACTGCAAAGAGAACAATGTCCATTTCGAATACACTCACCATTGGGACAGAGAAGAGTCCTTCTTCCGCAGTGCTTTGAACATAACAGCCTTGAGGAAAAGGTTCAAAAAGAAGATCACCACCAAAGGTGGGAAAGGGCAAGATGAACAAGCGAAAGCTGATGAAGAAGCCAGGAAAAGAAATCAAGAAGCCCAAAGGTTGGCCCAAGAGGCTGCAGGGTGGGTTCAGGGAGAAGAGGAAGAAAAAAGAAGAGCTTCCCAAGAGGCATCCAAAAGGGCATAAGAAGATGCGAGAAATGAAGAAGAAGAAAGGAAAAGAAAGCTTGATGAGGAGCTACAGAAATAGGAAGCAGAGAGGATAAAGCTGACTCAGACAGATACAGAACAGTCAGCCTTTGACATAGCTGGCATTCAGACCCAGAACATTGAGAACCCCGAGGTTTAGGACCCAGAAGCACCTGCTGTCAGCACACCTGGACAGTCTATGGTCCCCACACTTAAGCTGGTCCCTTTCAAATAGAAGATAGGGGAAGAAATCCCTGATTTTAATACTATCTTCTATGACAAGGAAAGAAAGAGGATAGTGAAGAGAACTAAAAAATAAGGTCAAAAAAGGAGGTCTGTCCGAGAAGATGACAACAGATACAACCGTTGTATATGGGACCAACCGAGATCCCAGATTCACCATTAGATCAGGAGTTGCATTGATCCACGCTTCGGAGGATAACGTAGAAAAAATCATGACGGAGCTGGAGCAATCCAAGAAGCCTTCTGCTCAATAGAAAGACACATTAAGAAAGGAGAGAGAAGAAAGCAATAAGATGAAGAGAAAATATGAGGACATGTAAAAAGAGATGAGGTCTTCAAAGGATGAACTGCAAGTTCTCTAAGCATAAAGGAGGTCTATGGAAACTACACAAGAGTGTCTAGAGAGAGTGCAGCAAGAGTATCAAGAGTTAAGGGTGGAGAAGGAATAGCTACTGGGGAAGATAGAATACTTAGAGTTGCAAAAGACCACCCTGGAGGTAAGTGAAAGGCAGTCTCAAGAACAAGAGACAAAACTTCAAGAGCAGATCACTTCTCTAACAGCATCTTTAGAGGAAGCAAAAGAGCGGCAGGTTGATATCCAGCCTTTCAGGGAACATGTGCTGGCACAAAAGGCTAAAATGCTTCAGTTGCAGACAGCCATAGAAGGGGAAAGATGCAAGGTCTTGCAAGTAGAGGGTTGATTGGAGGAGTTTCTAGAGACCTCCTCTTATTTTTTTGATAGATCTCAGGACGTCCTGGAAGTCCTGACAGCAAGAATGGCAAGGCTGGAAAATAATGAAGACACTCCTGCCAAGCTGCCCTCAAATGATCAGCAGGCCCTTAAGCAGGATTACGACTTAATAAAGTTTTCTATGAACACAGCCGAGGAGTTCAAAAAGACTGTTAGAAAGACTAAAGGAGCATGCACAGAATTATTCAGAAGGTTCCTGATTACCTATAACCGGTGCCAAGTAGAGGCTGAGCAAAGGCTAGATGTTTTTCTGGACCACAAATTATTTGTGGAAATTCTGCAGAAAAGGTATCAAGAGGAGGAAGCAAAAATACAGCACATTAAATCCCTCAACGAACAGATCTTAAGGAGTGAACTAGATCATTCCGCCTTCAGTGTGCAGTTACTAGAGGATCAGCTTCGTTTGAGTACAGCCAGAATTGAGGCCATCAAGAACCAGGCTGCGAAGTTCAAAATAAACATTCATTTTTTGGAACCTTGTGCATTTGAAGGAATCACCTCTGAGGCTTTAGCGTGGAAGAAATTTCTGAATACTCAAGTGGGGCCCTCCTCATGAATGATCATTCACTTGTGTAATATGTAATGATTTTGTAAACATTTGATGAAAGTGGAATTTTCGGAGGCAAGGAGTTGGGAAGCCCAAAGGTTATTTATGGGCAGCCTAACAGTCTCATCCTTTTGTATAAATATAGGAGACTTAGAAGAACAAGGGGCTTTTTTCCCAGTGAGACAAAAAGGGAGTATTGTAAGAAGAACTATTTTTTTTTGCAATAAATAATTATTGTTTGCCTGTCGGAGAAAGTTTGGTGGAACGTTCAAATGTTATGCTATGGATTGGTGAAAGATGAACTATTTCATTTTTCATCTTTTGTCCATTAACTGTGAGACCATTCTAACTCTTAGAGCCTATGTTCTTGTTTGAATGATTTCTGGTTTATTCTGTGAAATTACCACCATGAGTAATGAATGATGTTCATAAACAATTAGCTATCTGATTGTCTAAATATCTTTTATCATTCATGTGTTGTGGGAAGGAATATCAGCTATCTATAATTTCTCTTTATAATGCATGTACCATATACATTACTCATAAATAAGTTACAATTTGGCTCCCCGGGGATAGGTAGATAGTTAGTCTTACTTTATCATTGCATATGTGATTTAGATACTGGTGAGCCCTAAGACGAGACGTAAGAACCTGCGCATCACTTTGTGATGGCTCCTTGCATTCTTATCACCCTGCATTGTAATTAGGAACGTGCATATCATATCTTAAGTCAAAAATACAAAAATACATATGGTGGACTGGGCCACAACCGGTAAACCCTTTTGTTACTTGACCTACGGTAGCCGGACTGCAAACCGAACGGATTCCCTACACCAAACAATCATGGGATAGTTGGGAACGTTGACTGGGGTGAATCCCTTACTGTTGTTGCCTGCGAATTTCCAAGCCTCAACAATTTCTGGCACTAGAAGGAGGGCCGCCAGTGCATGGCTGGCTGTGGAAACCTATTTTCCCAAGATTACCCCACCAGCAGATATTTGGAAGCTTTTGGCTTAACCCAAGTACTTACAGGCTTTGTCTCTTCCCTTGAAGCAAGTAAGCCCAGTTTCACCTTACGTTAATTCTTACTCAGACTCCGGTTCTTTCACCTTCGCTCATGGCTAGTATAAATGTGAATCAGCCCAACCCACCGCTGGCTTGGAGAGCTAGATCATCTTTGAACCTAACACCTCCACTCCATAACCTACCTCAAGCCTTTGAAAAACTGCTGCCTAAGTTTGACCCCAATGAAAAGACTACTGTAGATGACCACTTGCAAAGTTTCTATTTAGAAATAGAAGGGCTAAGGGCTGGGGAGTATGAGGATGTTTTCTGTAGATTATTCCCGCATACCCTTAAAGGGGAAGCAACATCCTGGTATTTCAATTTGCCTGCAAACTCTATTCCCGATTGGGACACTTTCGAAAGGATTTTCAAGAGTAAATAAGCAGCCCAAAAGATGCATGCCTCACTAATGAAAGGCCTTGGTTTATTAAAAAAATAGAAAGATGAGAAGGTACATCATTTTACTCAAAGGTTTTCAACATACTTAAAGAATTTTTTTGAAACTGACAGACCCTCAGACAAAGTCTTAATTGAATATTATACCTTAGCCCTAGGACCTGAGCTGGCCATGTTTGCCAAAATGAAAACTCGACCTACGTTGGTAGAGACTTATGAAGAAGCAGGAAGGGTAGAGGCTGAAAAGGAAAGTATAGAAGACTATCTCAAGCAACCTGAAGAAAAAACTATCGAGAGAAGAACCTTACTGTTATCTAAACCTAAAGAGGAACAATCACATGATTTTGAGGGAATGCTGAAAATGATTCAGAAACTATCCAACCGAATAATAGATCTGGAGAAAGAAAGGGAAGTTCGGAAAACTTACAAACCCTACTACCAAAAAAGGGAGGATAGCAACCAATTGAGGATCCCTCCACCAAATTCATCATCAATGAATATAATAGAGTTAGGGGGGGATAATTTCTACACTTTTCACCAACAACCTCATTCTGAAAAGAAGTGTCCTCAATGGTTAAATTCAATGACATTGGTTATGAATCAGCTGCTAGACTCTAAATTGACTAAGGATAGTGGTAAAGAGGAAAAGAAAAACAAGACTAGAGAGAAACAAGAAGATGATACCATGTTTTTATGGGATGGTGTCTCACTTTTCAACACAAAAGAGAGCGCGTTTAAATCTGAATACACCCCTATAGCAACAAAGGACATGGATTTGATAATTAAAGACAATGCAACAATTTCAAATATTAAGAGGTTGCAAATGAATGCCAAGAGACTGATAAATGCCAATGTTGAAGATAAAACACCTGAAGTCGCTACTGTCAATCAGGAAACAAAGCCAATCAATGATCCTGTCAAACTTGTAGAGGTTAATGAAGGAAACATTGGAAAATTTGAGGAGCTTAAAAAAGATATACCCACTCCAAATCAACCGGGAGAAGAAGACATAGAACCAAGATGGGAAGAAAAAGCTAAAACCCCTCCTTTTCTTTTGACTCTAGAAATACTGAATCATAATGTGCATAATTGTTTGGTTGATTCTGGGTCATCAGTAAATGTTATGCCACTTGAAGTTTGCAAAAATATTAATGGGGAGCTAGAGCCCACATCCTGGGAAGTAGTGCAACTAGATAGAACGGGTGTCAAAGTAGTGGGAGAAATGAAGAATGTTCTCATACGCTTATCTGCAAATAAAAAGATATGTCAATTTATTGACATTTTGGTGGCTAATATACCGAATGGATATGGGATTATTCTCAACCGAGATTGGTCTGCCAGGTTAAAAGGTTATTTTTCTTCAGATTGGTCTCATTTATGGTTACCTCTTAAGGGTACCCCGAATCAGATTAAAATTTTGAGAGAACCCTACATGAAGCATACTGTCACTAAGCTGGGATAAGGTAATGAATCTGCTATTTCTGTCCTGGAAAATTATCTAACGGAGATCAAACTAAGATATTATACCTTAGGAAAGGCCAGTTCTAGAAATGACACTCAGCCTGAGCTCCTTCAACTTCCTCAGGCTGATAAGGATGACTGTAGACTAGTAGACATGGTTTCGATTTCAAAAATAGCATAGCTAGACCATGGTTAGGTATCTCATGTATGCAATCTATCCCACCACTTGACTCACCAGGTTAAAGGATTCTCAGGAGTGGGCACTTTTTCGTTTCTTTTGTTTTAATGATTCTGTACATAAATAATTTGATGCTGTTTCTTTTGGTTTATTGCTTTGATGTTGTTTTCTCTTGGTTTAATGCCTTGTTATTAGTTCTTTTGGTTTTGAATAAAGAGGCAAAATTTGGTTGCAATGGAAACATCAGGGTTCTTAATTAACTGAAATCCTGAGCAAAAGACTGTGCTGTTAAAACATAGAATGTCTTCTAGTAGTAGTGTTCCTAATCGGCCATGCATTCATTGAAGTCCTACTTAACCCCTAGTAAGTTACTCAGAATTAAGAGGTCTGGAATACTATTTCGAGGCTCCATCCATTTCACATCTAAATGTCCAAGGAAGTGATAGCGATGGACCCATGGAAAGGAAGCAAGGTAAATAGTGTATCATATATAAATGATCCCATGTCATGATTTCAGAAAAGCCTAAAGGCTATCAAGAGTCAAAGCTCCTTAAAAGAAACAATGCATATCAAAGCAAGGTATCAAAAGCATGAACTTCAAATTGCCAAAAGTTCTTCTCCGTCCGTGAGATGAAAAGTAAATTCTTCTCTCACACAAAAGGACACTATGGATAGAGGAGCCTGAATAAAATTAAGAAAGAAAGGCAAATGGAGGACTCACAAGAACTAAAATTCAAATGGCACAAAAGTGAAATTGGCATGCGAATGAGGAACAAAGGGATAGTGTTGTTTACCATATGTTACAATCCTGTGGTGTCCGAGCTAGAAACTACCTACGGGCACATGTAAAATAAATCTCACTTATTAGGCCTCAAAAGAGTTATTCAGACTTGCAAATATTTCTAATATTACCATTTCCCTAAGAATTAACTGCTTCTCAATGATTTAAATGCATGGGATTGGCCAGCTTAGGAATACAAGCATCCAAAAGATTTCAACTTTTCAACTAAACAGTCTTTTACTAGGAAGAAATTAAGACAGAAATCTGGGGTTCACCAGGTAGTCGCCAATTGTTGCAGCTGCAACATTTTCCCAAAATTCAAAAAAATTTCGGGACCCTCCTTTTTCTTATATCGGTTTGATTTTCTTCTTTGATTTTATCTAATGATTCTTCAAAAATACTTTTTTTAATGCTTGAATTAATCCACCACTTGTTTAAATTTATCATTTCCTTTGAATGTGTTTTCAAGTGTTTGAGTCGGAGGTTTATTTGCTTGTCTCCCGCCATTGCGGAGAAGTAATCATCTTTAGCTTTGTTATTCTTCTCCGATGCATTTGTCTCAATCGAATAATTTTTGGTTTTGCGTCGTGTCATGTCCCCAACCCTCCGACCGGCGAAGAAGATGCGACCACGGTGTTAACCATTCGGGCAACCAGCCCCATGAACATGTGAATTCATATAATTGCTTAAATGCTGAAATAAAATGCTTTGAACTAGACATGCATACATGATCATTTATCATACACAGATGCAATTGTTTATCATGCACAGCGGAAACCACATACATTCATACAAGCATTCATTCAACATGTTCATCACATTCATTAATGGAAAATATGGTTGCAGAAGTAAAATAGGAAAAATTACTTATCTTATGAAGAACTCAATCCGCAACCAGCTACATCGTTGCAACGTTCCACCCAACCATAGGCCAGCGTGCTCCTTAATCTTTTAGCAGCAGTGCCACCCCCGAGCTGGGCATGATTCTCCAAGCAATAAGGGAACAAGCAGGCTTACACATAGCCAAGGATACACAAAACATAGCGAAGCCAACACAGTTGGGTTTATCAGGCCATCAAGGAGCTGGGAAAGGCTAAATGCTAAGCTAGTGAGCTCATTGCAGAGCTAGGAACACCTACACCATAACTAGCCTGACTTCTAAGACACCCACACACACCCAACACAAGGAATCAGTCCCTTCTCTGCTACACAGTCCCTCAGGCCCTGCATTCCCTTCCAGTGCTATTTAGAGGTTGTGGAGAAGAAAGCCAGCCCTCTAGCTCCGTCTGTGTGGTTTCCAGCCACCAGGTTTATCAAGCAAATCAAGCCCCCATCCTCGCTCCCTACACAGTCTGAAGGCCAACTATTTCACGTACGCAATCAATCAGCGGTTATGGCTTAACAAGGGAAATGATTCCTGAGTCGTTCTTGGCCCTCTCGTGGCCAAAACGACTCCAAACAATCTACAGCAGCCCCAAAGCATAACAACAAACACAATCACGGGGGAAAATACTCCCAAGCGAATTATACAGTCCCAAACGAAATCAGTGAGCACCGCTCACAACATGGGGAAAACGACTACAAACAGCCTGTGCATGAGGGAAGCTTGCGCCAGAACCCAAATGTAAAGAAGAGTGCAGCAATCATAATGTAAGGGAGACCACAGCAACCTGAAATCAGCCAGTGAGGTAGGTATCTTCCCACACTGTCCATAGAATCCGTAGAGGAGAACAGCGTGAGTAAAACCACGTAAAATCCCGTGCGTGAGAATAATCAATAGGAAACGGTCCCTACGTGAGGACAAACAACTCCCATCTTGTGCGTGGATGAACAGACAATGGATAGACGTGAGTAGGGAGTGCGTGAGCGTTTCAGCACTGTCGTGGGAAGAGTGGAATGCCTGTGGGAGTAAAACTAGATAAATCCTTTGTGTGGAGGTGAACAGACAATGGAGAGGATGCGCAGTGGAGTGAAATGCAATCGTGATTCCCCTAGAGTGATGATGTTGGTTTCTTTTTCCATTGTGAAGTCAACCACGGGTGGAGTGTGCATGTAGGCAAGGACTGACAGTCTTTCCACCCCACTCCCAAAAACAATAACTGCCTCAACCACCACCAGCAATTCTTAATGGGAGTGGTTGAGTAAGACATGGTGGTGACACATGGGGTTTTCCCTCATTGGCCAAGGTTTGACATTTCCCCCATCGTTATCCTTGTGAAAATCATGCCCCTTCTCAATTTAGTTGTCGCGATCATAGCTGGTCGGGTTCATTTTAATTAAAAATGCATATTTACAGGATGACAAAACTCAATATGTATGCCGCATGCCCCGATATACCATCGGTGACAATTAAAATCTAAAACATAGCATAACCAATCAATGGTGGGGCCTTGGCATTTAGCTCCGCACCATGATCATTTACAATATATACATCATATACATATAATGCAACAAGGTCAAAACCAAGGTGTTACATTCCCCTCCCCCTTCAACAGCACTGTCCTCAGTGCTTTACAAAATTTGAACGAAATGCTACACTGGTATCGCCTCAGTGTTCCACAGAATTGAACAAAAATGGATGTGCCAATCGTATGGCATCCTCCAGCTCCCATGTAGCCTCTTCAGGTCCGTAGTGCTCCCATTGCACTTTTACCTTCCCTATGGCACAGTTCCGGAGCATTGTGACCTTCCTTTAGAGGATGCGCATTGGCTCGATTCATAACTCTCCCTCGGGTTCCACCTAAATCACATCCAAATTTATCACATGGTTAGGATCATGTACATATCTCTTAAGCAAAGAAACATGAAAAACATTATGAGCTCTAGTGCTAGCAGGCAATGCAAGTCTATATGCAACTAGCCCTATTCTTTCAAGCACTTCAAACGACCCACAGTATCTTGGTGACAACTTGGCACAACTTCCAAGCTTCAAGGAACTCTTCCTTTCCCTCATTCTGAGGTAAACATGATCCCCAACACTCAACTCCCTGTTCACCCTATGCTTATCTGCATAGCTTTTCTGTCTATCCTGTGCTACTTTCATATTCTGCCTGATCTTTACAACCTCTTGCTCTATTTTCTTGAGCAATTCTGGTCCAAGCACAATCCTGTCCACTGGGTTATCCCAAGTCACTGGTGTCCTACACCTTCTTCCATACAAAGCTTCATACAGACTCATCCCCAAGGATGCATGTTGTCCATTATTATAAGAAAACTCTACCAAGTGTAAGTAGTCTTCCCACTTGGTTGGTTTGTCCATTACATACATGCGAAGCATATCTTCAAGCACCTTATTAACTCTCTCTGTCTGTCCATCTGTATAAGGATGGTATGCAGTGCTGAAGTTTAGCTTTGTACCCAAATCTGCAAACAACCCCTTCCAAAACTTGGAAGTAAACTTGAAATCCCTGTCAGAGACTATTGCCTTCGGCAATCCATGCAATTTGAATATCTCCTTCATGAAGATCTTTGCAATGTCATCAGTCTTATGCGTAGACTTAACCGGTATAAAATGCACTGCCTTTGTCAAATTGTCTAGCACAACCATGATGGAATCGTGTTGTCTCCAAGTCATTGGAAATCCTGTAATGAAATCCATGGAAATAACTTCCCATTCCCATTCTGGAACTGGCAAAGGCTGCAACAAACCTGCTGGATGTTGGTGCTCAACCTTTACCTGCTGACATTTCATACACCTGGAAATGTACTCAGCCATATCCTTTTTCATTCCTGGCCAAAAGTACTGCTTTCTAGCTGTAGAAATGGTCTTTTGATAGCTTGGGTGACCAAAATACGGAGCTTGATGCATTTCATCCATAACAACTCTCCTCAAATATGCTACATCAGGAATATAAATTCTACCTTTATAGGTGAGAATTCCATCTTCTTCCAATTTATATCCTTCACTCCTCTTCTCAAGACTTTGCTATTGCAATTTGTATTTTACCTTCTCATACGATTCATCTCCAGCAGTGTGACTAACAATCTGCTGCCTCAAATCCGATTGGCAAATACTAAGAGATGCCACATGCATTTCTTGCATCTTCTTGTTGAGTGCATCAGCTACCTTATTCTCTTTTCCCTTTATGTGCTTGATTTCAAAATCAAACTCGCATAAAAATTCCAGCCATCTTGCTTGCCTAGCATTCAGAGTAGGCTGATCAAATAGATACTTCAGTCCACAGTGATCTATTCTGAGCTCAAATCTCCTACCCATCAAGTAATGCCTCCACATCTTGAGGGCATGTACTATGGCTACAAGCTCTAGATCATGAGTGGCATAGTTCTTCTCATGTTCCTTCAGCTTTCTCGACTCATAACATATCATGTGGTTGTCCTGCATAAGGACTCCTCCAAGCTCTTGTCCGCATGCATCGGTACACACCATAAAATCTTTTTCTGGATCTGTAACTTTCAATATGGGTGCACTGGTGAGAAGATTCTTCAACTGCTGAAAGCTTTCTTCACACCTCGATGTCCATTCGAAATTCATCCCCTTCTTTTGCAAAGAAGTGATGGCATGTGCAACTTTGGAGAATCCCTCAATGAATCTCCTGTAGTATCCTGCAAGTCCCATGAAATATCTTACATCTGTAACATTTCTTGGGGTAGGCCAATTCATAATGGATTCAATCTTTTCAGTGTCCACATATATACCCTCCTCTAAGATAATGTGACCCAAATACTGAATTCTATCTCTATAGAAGTCACACTTGCTTAGTTTTGCATACAACTGATGCTCCCTAAGCAATTGCAATGTCAATCTCAAATGTTCTTCATGCTCTTCCTCATTCTTAGAATAAACAAGAATGTCATCAAGGAAAACAAGAACAAATTTGTCCAAATACCTGCTGAAGACACTATTCATAAGGCACATAAATGTAGCTGGTGCATTTGTGAGACCAAATGGTACCACTACAAACTCATAATTCCCATACCTTGTCCTGAAGGTTGTCTTATGAATGTCTTCATCCTTGATTCTCACCTGACATGGTAACCAGACCTCAAGTCAATCTTGGAAAATACCTTTGCTCCTCTCATTTGATCAAAGAGGTCATCGATCCTAGGCAAAGGATATTTATTCTTCACAGTAACCTTGTTCAACTATCTGTAGTCAATACACAACCTGAGTGTACCATATTTCTTCTTTACAAACAGAACCGGTAATCCCCAAGGGGACGCACTCGGCTGGATGTACTTCTTTTCCAACAACTCTTACAGTTGCATATTCAACTCTAGCATCTCCGGTGTACTCATCCTGTAGGGTGCCTTGGACACTGGCGCTACTCCTAGCATAAGTTCAATAGTGAAATCAATGTCCCGCTTTGGAGGAAGCCCTGGAATCTCATCAGGAAACACATCCCTGAATTCCTGTAACACCTGGTAGTCCTCCAACCTAGGAGTTTCATCTCTTGATGTCTCCAAGATATGAGCTCCATACAACTGGCAACCCTTTCGGTAGAACTTCTTTAACTGCATTGCTGAAACCTACCATACGGAAATCACCTTTGGAATACCTTTCACAACCACTAGGTTCCCTTCTTCATTCATGCATTCGAAAGTCTTATGGTAATAGTCAAGCTTCACCCGGTGAGCTTCTAACCAATGCATTCCAATGAGAACATCATAGGAACCAAGCGGTAGAACATTCAGATCTATACAAGTGACCAATCCATCCATGACCAATGGACATCTCTCTACCACTTCACTAACCTTTCTCTTAGTTCCAGTGGCTAGCTAAACTAACCAAGACTTCTTATGCTTTACTTTCTTAAAAACACAAATATCCAATACTCTAGGAGTAATGTAACTGTGAGTGGAACCAAGGTCAATCAAAATAGAAATAGATTGCTCAACAATCTTACCTGCTACTTCAACCACAGTTGACTAGTGATCTTCCTGGCGGTCCTCTAGTGCTACATAAATCCTAGGGACTGCCCTAGCTACTTGACCCACTGTTTCTGCTTCTTGAAGGTTATAAGCTGGCCTTGCACTCTCATTCTCGAGTGGACAATTCCTACGCATGTGGGGTCCTCCACATTTCCAACATTGAAGTGGCCCTTTATTTTTTTGTGTATCTTTAGGATTTTCTCCTGTCACTCCAACTGGCTTACTCACAGCTTGGGATGGATGCTTCTGCTGATTCCTGAAGTTAGAAGGTTTAAAACCTTTCTTTCTTTGGTCAAACTTCTCATTCTTCTTGTCCTTCCATGCCTTGTGGTAATCCGACTTACCTTTGCTTTGCTCATAACAATACTTAGCTTTTCTTATTGCTTCTTCAAGAGTGCTAGGTTCATAAAACTCAATTCTATCTTTGTAAGACTGAGGTAATCCACTCAAAAAACGTTGGACCTTCACTTTTTCATCTCTGATGTACCATACATACCTTAACAGCTCCAAAAAATTATTTGCATACTCTTCCATGGTCCACTGTCCCAATATCAGCTCATGGATCTCCTTAATCTTGTCATCATAATATCTGTCAGAGAGGTATTTCTGCTTGAAATACTTCTTGAACTGTTTCCACTTAAGTCTCCTTTCACTGATCCTCTTTACTTGCTTGAAGTGTTCCCACCAAATGGATGCTCCTCCATTTAGATTGAATATGGAAACTCTTGCCTTCATGTTTCATGAATAATCATGCACTTAAAGTACTTTTTTATCCCAAGAAGCCAAGCTTCAGCCTCTTGTCCAGTCTTTACCTCACCATCAAATGTAGGAGGTTTAGCTTTCTTAAATTCATCACGAGAGCGATCCCTATGGTGTCTCTTTCTTTTCTTTTTATGAGAAGAAGGACTTGAATCCACGCTGGATTATTCAGGTCAG
This sequence comes from Pseudotsuga menziesii, assembly GCA_001517045.1. Classification (NCBI taxonomy): domain Eukaryota; kingdom Viridiplantae; phylum Streptophyta; class Pinopsida; order Pinales; family Pinaceae; genus Pseudotsuga; species Pseudotsuga menziesii. The sequence continues at coordinate 86,085 of LPNX011208578.1, read as the reverse complement.
ATGATCCACTAGAAGTCCTTCTCCTTCTCCTAGTATTGCTTTTACTTCCTTCTGGTCTTGCTGTACCTCTTCCAGAGTCTATCTTTCTATGTAAGTCTATCAAACTCTGCAACATAGCAGCATTCAACTGATGCTGCTCTTCCTGGGCTTTGATCAGGATTCTCATGGTGGATGCAACATCTGACGGTGTCTCTTGGAATATCCTTCCATTAGACTCAATGTCATCATTTCTATTATAGACATTTTCTCCCATGGCATCTTCTGCTCGCTCGTAAGAATCCCGAGCATCATACCCATCATGGGTTCTCATAACTGAACCACCACTTACTTGCCAAACTGCACTACCTGGAATACTGCCCTTGGAGGTGGCTATGATTCTGCAAATGTGTTAGCAACACAAATATTAGATGCATAATATTGATATAAGCCAACATTGCTTACCTTCTCTTGGAAAAATCATAATACAAAATTTTTTGCCCGAGACATAAATTTCTTTTTTTTTTCTTTTTTTTTTTCTAAATCTATGTTTTCGTGCAATCTGGCGCATCAAATCGCTGCCACTTTTCTCATTTTTTTTTTTGCCCCAAAAATTCACTGAAAAACAGCCAAAATCTGCTGGGGAAATCCCACGCAAAACTCAAATTTTCATTATGCAGAATCGGCTCTCATTTCAACTATTGATCCGACGTTTCGGTAGTCAAAACGACCAACTTCTCCACTGTTCATCGGTGGTCGAAACAACTAAATTTTTTCGACGTTTCGGGCCGATCCTCCTCTGGCTTCCGACGTATTGGCGGACTGATCCTCTAATTTTCTATGATACTTGCCGCTGCATCGGCTACTCAAATAGCTAAATTTTGCCGACGGTTTCCATACTTAGAAAAAATTTCAACTTTTCGAAATTTTCCCCCTTTCTACTTTCTTCCACCAACAGCATCGGGAGTCCTTTCAGCTAACTCAACCGACGTATCGGCTGCTCAAATAGCTAATGCCTTCTGATGATCTCAAAACTTAGAAATTTTTTGAATTTTCACCCATGTCGGCTCAATCATGTACTTTCTGCTGCCGCTTGATCTTCTTTTCGTCGGTGAAATAGTTCCATTAGCAGCTGCAACGGCGGAACATGATCTTCGATCTTCTTTCGATCGGTGAACTGATTTTGACTGGCATCGGCAGTATTTTCTTGTCGAAAGTCTAGTGCTCTAGACTTCCGCAATGGTGGGCGTATGAACCACTATTTTCTTCCAATAGCCGACGATTTCTATACTTAGAAAAAAATTTCAAACTTTCTTCATGGCGTCGGTGGTCGGAGGCCTTACCCGTCGGACGCGTAGTTGTTTAGCCATCCGCAATGGCGGATGCTCGAACAACTTTCTACTTCCAATGATTTTAACACTTGAGCCGAATTTCAAAACTTTCCTACTATCGGCAATAGGATCCACTAACATTGTTGCATCAGCATTTTAGTCCCTTCGACAGCCGCAACAGCGGACAGACAACCGCTAAATTCTTCTGCGGTGTCGACGACCCCAACTTCTATTTTCTACTGACAGATGTCAAATCTTAAATAATTTTTCGTAATTCTCCCTCCAACTGTTCTCCGTCAGGCATGCTTCCTTCTAGCTCTTCTACTACATCGGAAGTCCATTCCACTAAGTGTTCTGATGAACTGACTGTTCAAACACTTAGGCAAATTCGTGGAATTTTTCTGTCATCCATTTATGATCTCTGTTGGGTAGAGAGAAATCCTACCTCTGTCACTGCATCTTGGTGGTCCATTCAGGCCCATGTTGCAACATGAGCTCCGGTACCACGCTGTCACGTACCCAACCCTCCGACTGGCGAAGAGGACGCAACCACGGCATTAACCATCCGCGCAACCAGCCCCATGAACATGTGAATTCATAGAATTGCTTAAATGCTGAAATAAAATGCTTTGAACTAGACATGCATACATGATCATTTATCATACACAGATGCAATTGTTTATGATGCAAAGCGGAAACAACATACATTCATACAAGCATTCATTCAACATGTTCATCACATTCATTAATGGAAAATATGGTTGCAGAAGTAAAATAGGCAAGATTACTTATCTTATGAAGAACTCAATCCGCAACTAGCTACGTCGCTACAACATTCCACCCAACCATAGGCCAGCGTTCTCCTTAATCTATCAGCAGTGCTTCCACCCCCAAGCTGGGCATCCCTCTCCAAGGAATAAGGGAGCAAACAGGCTTAGACATAGCCAAGGATACACAAAACACAGTGAAGCCAACACAGTTGGGTTTATCAGGCCATCAAGGAGTTGGGAAAGGCTAAATGCTAAGCTAGTGAGCTCACTGCAGAGCTAGGAACACCTACACCAGAACTGGCATGACTTCTAAGACACCCACACACACCCAACACAAGGAATCAGTCCCTTCTCTGCTACATAGTCCCTCAGGCCCTGCATTCCCTTCCAGTGCTATTCAGGGGTTGTGGAGAAGAAAGCCAACCCTCTAGCTCCATTTGTGTGGTTTCTAGCCACCAGGTTTATCAAGCAAACCAAGCCCCCATCCCCGCTCCCTACACAGTCTGAAGACCAACCATTGCACGTACGCAATCAATCAGTGGTTATGGCTTAACAGGAGAAATGATTCCTGAGTTGTTCTTGGCCCTCTCGTGGCCAAAACGACTCCAAACAATCTACAGCAGCCCCAAAGCGTAACAGCAAAAAAAATCACAGGGGAAAATACTCCCAAGCGGATTATACAGTCCCAAAGGAAATCAGTGAGCACCGCTCACAACATGGGGAGAATGACTACAAATAGTCTGTGCATGAGGGAAGCTTGCGCCAGACCCCAAATGTAAAGAAGACCGCAACAATCACAACGTAAGGGAGACCACAGCAACCCAAAATCAGCCAATGAGGTAGGTATCTGCCCACACTGTCCACAGAATTTGTAGAGGAGAACAGCGTGAGTAAAACCAGGTAAACTCTCATGCGTGAGAATAATCAACACGAAACGGTCCTTGTGTGAGGACGAACAGCTCCCATCTTATGCATGGATGAACAGACAATGGATAGACACGAGTAGGGAGTGCGTGAGCGTTTCAGCACTGTCGTGGGGAGAGTGGAATGCCTACGGGAGTAAAACCAGGTAAATCCTGTGCGTGGAGGTGAACAGACAATGGAGAGGATGCCCAGTGGAGTGAAATGCAATCATGAGTCTCCCTGGAGTGATGATGGTGGTTTCTTTTTCCATTGTGAATTCAACCATGGGAGGAGTGTGTGTGTAGGCAAGGACTGACAGTCCTGCCACCCCACTCCCAAAAACAATAACTGCCTCGACCACCAGCAGTAATTCTTAATGGGAGTGGTTGAGTAAGACAAGGTGGTGACACATGGGTTTTTCCCTCATTGGCCAAGGTTTGACATTTCCCCTACCCTTATCCTTGTGAAAATCATGCCCCTTCTCAATTTAGTTGCCGCGATCGTAGCTAGTCGGGTTCATTTTAATTAAAGATGCATATTTACAAGATGACAAAACTCAATATGTATGCCGCATGCCCCGATATACCATCGGTGACAATTAAAATCCGAAACATAGCATAACTAATCAATGGTGGGGCCTTGGCCTTTAGCTCTGCACCATGATCATTTACAATATATACATCATATACATCTAATGCAACGGGGTCAAAACTGGGGTGTTACACATCGGAACATCTTGTTATTTCATTCTTCGCTGTTGCGGAGGGTAGACTATGAAGTCTCCCGATCATCGCTTTGACTTTTCAGACCCCGCATTGTTGTTTTCGCCGCTCTTTAAGTCTTGGGTTTCTGCCATTGCGGCTGTCGAAAACACTATCCTTCCGGTCATTTAGTTGATTTATCCTCTGATGTCGACCTTGACTATTGCGGACTATTTGTCCTTTATGACTCCGCCATTGTGGAAGGAATTATTCTTGCGACCTCCAACCCTTAGGTTTTCGCCATCCGATATTTCTCCCGCTCCTCATGGTTGACCATATATATATGGGGTCGGGTATGTGGATTATTCTATTGTTATTTCCGACTATCGTGCACTGTCGTTGTCGTGTGTCGTCATTTCCTCAAGCTCACAAGGACCCCCGTTGTCAGCGTACCCACATTCCCAGGTGTCTCAACCGTGGAAGCTTGACAGTCCTCTTCCCACTGGTCACGCAGCACTGCCAGGTAGGATCTTGTTCGCCTTACTCGTTCCATTCTATTGAGAGTTTTGATTTTGTTTCACGGTTAGGTTTTTCCACGACCGTTTTCCCTTGAACCCATTATTTACATGCATATATATTTGAGGGCTTGTGTCATAACTGTCATTGGGGGCATTTTTGGCCCACAGGGTAGTTTCCCTCCGCAGCCGTTATGTATTTCGACCCTGCGCTTAATGGTTGGGGAGATTGGTGCAGACGGTCGTTACGCTGCCTACACCAGTCTATCCCATGTGATGATAGGCTATTTGGGAAGGGTCGTTCATCGCCTCCCTGTAGTGTTAGACTGGTTACCCCCCCCTTTTTTCGTGTTTCCTGTATCCTTCAACCAAAGTCGCACAGTTTCAAGCGACCCGGTTCGCGGTCGGTTTCGAACCCGAGCCAGTTAGGGGTTATATACCACCGCACAGAGTTACATTGACCATAGATTGCACAGATAGTTTTTTTTTTCTGAAAACACTCCGCTGAAAACTCGCATAAGCTTCCCTATTATCCAATGCAACGCGATGGTTATGGCGCCCACGGAGAGCCCAACGTTTCTTCATTTTAATGTAGATTTCATTTCTCACCAGAGTTCTGTTAGTTAAGCCATTTCAGTTTATATGCGTGCTCATATTTGCTTCATTTAACTAATATCCATCATGTTAAACAGAGATGAGGTAAAAAACTACACATTGTTGTCTGAATGTTTGCAACTTATCCGGAAATGGCCTAACAATTATAATTCCATGTATGACAGGAAGATTCAGAACTCAAAATGTCAAATCGACAAAAGAAGAAGGCCCCTGTGGTCGAAGAAGACCCTGACGTGGAATTTGTCACTAAAACCGAGTATATTTATGAGGACACCAAGTGTATAACTGGTGTAGAGCCTGAGTACCAATGGGGAGAGATATACAGGTTGATCACGCGGCGAGAGGTGCCTGATATGGGCTTCGAGGAAGAAGGCGTATACGCCAATATAGAGAGATCTTCACTGATGAAGATTGCCACAAGACCAGAGCTTTTCCCATGCTCTGAAGTGATCGGTTTGATTCTGCCATGGGAAGATGTAACCACTATGATCCTGGAGAATGTTGACAAACAAGGCTATGCTGCCTATAGCCCGGGATATGTAGCCCTGGCCTACCACCTGCCAGAAGCACAAATATTTTTGTCTGATGATTGGTTGAGAAACATCATAATGGACCTTGTTGAGACCCTCAAAAGAATGCTGTTGCCTGGAAAAAATTTCAGAACCAGGCCGACGGGAGAATATGACACAAAGAGCTTAAGGGCCCCGTATAGGTTCATTGCCTTAATGCTCAATAGGATTTTCGGAAGAGCTCATGGTGAGAGCTTCAAATTAGAGTGGATGCCAATTATTTTTTATGTTGCGACCTAGGGGACCATTTTCAACTGGGCCAACATAGTGTCAAATAGTCTTTCATCCTGTATGGCCTCAACTTTGGGAGGAGTGTCCCAAAAGAGGTCAGAATTTTACATGAGTTCCATACTCGTTGATTGTATACTGTGCAATCAACCTTTCCCTAGCCTAAGGTGCATCTGGGACAGGGAGAGGATGCTTTTTTACTTTGCATACAAGCCACTGTGGGCTCACAAGTACCACAGTCACTACTGGGAGGTTTGTGAACATTTTTTCATGCCATTGTATACGCTAATTTTCCTGAAAGAATGTGACTGCATGTCAGAAGAGGCATTGTAGGTAATTGAATAATATGGAAATTATTATCTGACTAAGGATGGCCTCTACTTCAGAATGTTTGGAGGTTCTAGAGCACCCTCCCTATTACCCAAATATGCCATAGACTACATCATTCATAAAGAGGCAGTTAGACAAGTCTTCCTAGATGGCATAGGAAGCTTTTTATTTGAACATAAGAAGGCTGCCTATCCCCCTTTTCCTTTCAAGTTAGGGAGTTATAAGTTTACCAGAGTAAAGAAAGCAGACGAGTTTGTGGAAGAATTGGAAAATTTTCATTTTGGTGAAATGCCCTTCCACATAAATGACTCCCACAACAAAGTGGCTGAACACTGCAAAGAGAACAACGTCCATTTCGAATACACTCACCATTGGGACAGAGAAGATTTTCTCTTCTGTAGTGCTTTGAACATAACAACCTTAAGGAAAAGGTTCTAAAAGAACATCACAACCAAAGGTGGGAAAGGGCAGGATGAACAAGTGAAAGCTGATGAAGAAGCTAGGAAAAGAAATGAAGAAGCCCAAAGGTTGGCCGAAGAGGCTGCAGGGTGGCTTAAGGGAGAAGAGGAAGAAAAAAGAAGAGCTGCCCAAGAGGCATCCAAAAGGGCAGAAGAAGATGCGAGAAATGAAGAAGAAGAAAGGAAAAGAAATCTTGATGAGGAGCTATAGAAACAGGAAGCAGAGAGGATAAAGCTGACTCAGACAGCTACAGAACAGTCAGCCTCTGACATAGTTGGCATTCAAACCCAAAACGTTGAGAACCCTGAGGTTCATGACCTAGAAGCACCTACTGTCAGTACACCTGTACAGTCTATGGTCCCCACACTTAAGCTGGTCCCTTTTGAACAGAAGATAGGGGAAGAAATCCTTGATTTTAATACTGTCTTCTATGACAAGGAAAGAAAGAGGATAGTGAAGAGAACTGAAAAGGAGGTCGAAACAGGAGGTATGTCTGGGAAGATGATAACGGATACAACCGTTGTATATGGGACTGACCGAGATCCCAGATTCACCATTAGAGCAGGAGCTGCATTGATCCATGCTTCGGAGGATAACGTAGACAAAATCATGACGGAGCTGGATCAATCCAAGAAGTCTTCTGCTCAACTGAAAGACACATTAAGAAAGGAGAGAGAAGAAAGCAGTAAGCTGAAGAGAAAATATGAGGACATGCAAAAAGAGATGAGGTCTTCAAAGGATGAACTGCAGGTTCTCCAAGCAGAAAGGAGGTCTATGGAAACTACACAAGAGTGTTTGGAGAGAGTGAAACAAGAGTATCAAGAGCTAAGGGTGGAGAAGGAACAGCTATTGGGGAAGATAGAAGACTTAGAGTTGCAGAAGACCACCCTGGAGGTAAGTGAAAGGTAGTCTCAAGAACAAGAGACAAAACTTCAAGAGCAGATCACTTCTCTAACAACAGCTTTAGAGGAAGCAAAAGAGCGGCAGGTTGATATCCAACCTTTCAGGGAACATGTGCTGGCACAAAAGGATAAAATGCTTCAGCTACAGACAACCACAGAAGGGGAAAGATGCAAGGTCTTGCAAGTAGAGGGTAGATTGGAGGAGTTTCTGGGGACCTCCTCTTATTTTTTTGATAGATCTCAGGACGTCCTAGAAGTCCTGACAGCAAGAATGGCAAGGCTGGAAAATAATGAAGACACTCCTGCAGAGATGTCCTCGAAGGATCAGTAGGCCCTTAAGGAGGATTACGACTTATTAAATTTTGCTATAAACACAGCCGAGGAGTTCAAAAAGGCTGTTAGAAAGACTAAAGGAGCATGCACATAATTCTTCAGAAGGCTCCTGATTACCTATAACCGGTGCCAAGTAGAGGCTGAGCAGAGGCTAGATGTTTTTTCCGGACCACAATTTATTTGTGGAAATTCTACAGAAAAGGTATCAAGAGGAGGAAGAAAAAATACAACACATTAAAGCCCTCGACGACTAGATATTAAGGAGTGAATTAGATCATTCCGCCATCAGTGTGCAATTACTAGAGGATCAACTTCGTTTGAGTATGGCCAAAATTGAGGCCATTAAGAACCAGGCTACGAAGTTCGAAATAAACATTCATTTTTTGGAACCTTGTGCATTTGAAGGCATCGCCTTTGAGGCTTTAGCGTGGAAGAAATTTCTGAATACTCGAGTGGGGCCCTCCTCATGAATTATCATTCACTTGTGTAATATGTAATGATTTTGTAAACATTTGATTAAAGTGGAATTTTGGGAGGCGAGGAGTTGGGAATCCCAAAGGTTATTTATGGGTATCCCAACAGTCTCATCCTTTTGTATAAATATAGGAGACTTAGAAGAACAAGGGGATTTTTTCCCAGTGAGACAAAAAGGGAGTATTGTAAGAAGAACTATTGTTTTTTGCAATATAGAATTATTGTTTGCCTGTCAGAGAAAGTTTGGTGGAACGTTCAAATGTTATGCTATGGATTGGTGAAAGATGAACTATTTTGTTTTTCAGCTTTTGTCCATTAACTATGAGATCGTTCTAACTCTTAGAGCCTATGTTCTTGTTTGAATGATTTCTGGTTTATTCTGTGAAATTACCACCATGAGTAATGAATGTTGTTCATAAAAAATTAGCTATCTGATTGTCTAAATATATTTTATCGTTCATGTGTTGTGGGAAGGAATATCAGCTATCTGTAATTTCTCTTTATAATGCATGTACCATATACATTACTCATAAATAAGTTACAATTTGGCTTGCTGGGGATAGGTAGATAGTTAGTCTTACTTTATCATTGCATATGTGATTTAGATGCTGGTGAGCCCTAAGACGAGAGGTAAGAACCTACACATCACTTTTTGACGGCTCCTTGCATTCTTATCACCCTGCATTGTAATTAGGCACGTGCATATCATATCTTAAGTCAAAAATACAAAAAAAAATATGGTGGACCAGGCCGCAACCAGTAAACCCTTTTGTTACTTGACCTACAGTAGCTGGACCACAAACCGAATGAATTCCCTACACCAAACAGTCACGTGCTAGTTGGGAACGTTGACTGGGGAGAATCCCTTGCTGTTGTTGCCTGCGAATTTCCAGGCCTCAACAGGTTGCAATTGATATTTTGTGAGTTTCTTCATCTTCTGAATATGACAAGGGATTTTCGATGTCATGAGTTTCTTCTATGTAGGATTCATCGTTATCTGACTTGTCTTCTTCTTCTGCTTCACATTGATATAAGTTCTTGGTGGTCTCTTTTTTTAAACATCTGTGTCTTGGGTCCCACTTCTCTCTGTAATACTTACACTTTCCTTCTTTCATCTGTTGGGATTCTAAGGTGGTTTTGCTGTCATTCCTTAGATGTGGTGGCTAGTATTTGGTGTCGGTTTTGGTATTTGGAATAGATCTTCTATATTTGTCATGGTTTTTGTTCCATGCCTTTTTTAATTTTTCTTCAATGATTTTTGCCTTGCGTCTCGCCTTGTCCAAGGTTGATACATTTAGTAGCTCTAGTTCATCTCTTATATAGGGTTTTAGTCCGTACACATAAGTTTGGAGGCGTTGACTGTCTGTGAATTCTAGCACACATGTTGCTATGGCTTCCCATTCGTCGGTGTATTCATCGACATCACCTTTTTGCTGCAGTTTGGTAAGTTTTGTGAAGAAGTATTTTTATTTTAAGTCTTCAAACCTCTTAAAGAAATCATTTTTGAATGTTCTCCACTTGTGCTTAGTTTCCTGTGTTGTAACCTTCCACCACATGTACCAGTTGTAAGCTCGCTCTTCTAGTTGCATAGAGGCATATTTTATCATTTCCTCGTCAACTGTGATATTGTGTATGGAAAAAAATTCTTCTCCCTTGTTGATACACGCCACGCTCCGTTTTGTGTCTTGATTGAATTTTGACAATTCTAACTTGGGTTTCATCTTATATCTATTCCTTTTTGGACGAGAAAGTGACTGCTCATGATTTGGAGAGAGATCATGATCAAACTCTTCTTTTGGACTTCCTCTTTTGGGAGGAATTGTCTTACGATGCCTTGAATTTGAGGATGGTTGGTCTTCCTTTGACATATTGCACACTAATGTAGTAATTGTGTTTTCCAAATGATGCTCGAGTTTGCTTAACCCAGATTCGAACAATACTGTGATGTTTCTTTTTACACCTTCCATCTCCCAAGATACTGCTTCGTTGACTTCTTTTTTGACAATCTCTGATAATTTGATTTTGCTTTTGTGTAGTTCTCCTTCGATTTGGTTGAGTCTTGAGTGTAAACCCTCAATATTTTTAGAACCTTGGGCTTGGTTAAGCTCTAATTTCACGAAAGAAAAACCATGTGTTTGTTTTACATTAAAATCAAAACCATGTGCTTGTTTTACTTTATCTTTTCTTTTTTTAACTTTTCTTTTTAACTTATGTTCTTTTTTATTCTTTATTTTTCCCTCGTTCTTGCTCTAATACCACTTGAAGCGCACTAAAACTTTAAAACCCACATGAATTATGAAAATTAACCACAGTAAAATTGCATATTGAATGATGATTTAATTATAATATTGAGAAGACCTTATATAGGTCAAAATACACAGTTTCACTGAAAGGGTGTGATCCTATGTTTTAATTAATGCTACATTAATATTAAAATTATTGCTCGTAATATTAGATACATAACACTTGGTTTGGCACATAATGTGGGAGATATGAATTGAAGGGCTCATCAATCCTAGATATGCATTTAAATTTATCATAATCGACTCTGCATACGATGGTACGTTCCCCTTTCACCACCTTATGATGTGATTACAATAGCTGGCACTTATCAAGTCCTTCCACCGCATGCTAATCAATTCCTACATCATGCATCTTGTTGATTTGGTTAAGGAATGGGGTAAAGTTGGATAGAGTCCCCAATTTTACAATGTATAAGTTCAAGGGAGCAAGCAAGGCTAGCTTGGAAATCAGCCTCCTTGTTTTGCTTCCTTAGAAAATGAAATGCTTCCATCTTGATTTCGCTAGCACACCTAGAAAAAGTTCTAGTAATGAGTCTATTGAGATAAGGATTTGATGGCAAAGTTTCTCTCCTCAATATTTTTATGATCAATTATGAGTTCTCGACAATTGTGAGATGGTATATTTTTGCTCCTCAAGCTTTTTATGATCAATTCTGAGTTCTCGACAATTGTGAGATGGTAGTAATCTTTCTAAAGCAAAGTCAATACCTTTCAACAATGCTAATGTTTTTGTCTGGTTATTTTTTCTATGCCCAACTCTCAAGCAAAATTACATTCTTGAGGGTAAAGAAGGACCTCTCTTACTCATGTAGCCCTCTTACTCATGTAGCCCCCTGTTCATAAAATACTTATGTTGATAAGAATTTGGATGAGGATATTATCTCAGATAGTGGATTAACAAGATTAACCCGAGTGTAACAAGTATACAACTAAGATTTATTTCACAGTCATCCAGGATGATTTTAAGGAACCATACTTATTTAAAAGTGTATAAATGTTGGCGAATATTACCAATTCTTAAAATGCCAACTATAAAATGACTGGCGATATTTTTCAAAAAATATTTTAATTTCCAATGATTTTATATCGTTTATATAGAAATTTGGCGATTTCTAGGGTGAAAAAATTTTACCCCACCAAAATTGGGCGAAACAGGGCTTCAAAAAATGCAAAATAGCGAATCTTTTTTGGGAGAAAAACATGGAAAATAGCCCACTGGGCTAAAATTCGCCCCTAAAATTATCCCATCTTGTTATGCTTAAATGCATCTTAATTAAGATTTAAATAAGCTTTAGCTAAGCACATATCATTTTTTGTTTTTTATTATTTTTTCATATTAGTTTTTGTTTTTTTGTTTCTTAAATAGTATTTGTCTTATGTTTATATTAATTAGTTTAATGTTTATATAAATAACTACAACTATTTGGTAATTAGTTTAAATGTTTAGCCTTTATTTAATACAAGTCATCTCCACAAAAATGAGTAGATAACTATACTTATTAATGTTAATAATTACTTATAACTATACTAATAATATTAATAATTAAATTCTGAATTTCCAAAAATTTATCCTTTCATTTAAATGTAAATATAAACCACATAACGGACATTCATCTCAACATCCAATTAAAAACTGTATATTATTAACGTTAATAATTACTTATAGCTATGCTAATAATCTTAATAATTAAATTCCTAATTTCCAAAAAAATATTCTTTCATTTATGTCAGGTGAAATAACTCCCAAATTGTTATTATTTCTCCATAGAATGCCTTTATTTATACATTTATAGTGACTCTTGGGATCACACATCCAAGAGTCTCTTCATATTCCTAATATTTACAATAACGTATAATCCTGACGGATTATATTCCAACAATCCCCCCCTTAATCCGAAGGGGTGTTAGTAAGTCCGAGCATGTTTCTGAATCTTTCAAAATTTTCTTGTCCAAGCACTTTGGTGAAGATGTCTGCAACTTGATCATTTGTGGAACAATGTCGAAGATGGATTGTCTTGGCCTCTACATGATGTTGAATCAAATGATACTTTGTGTTGATGTGTTTGGTTCGATCATGGAATCTGGGATTCTTAGCCAGCTTGATTGCAGAAGTATTGTCGATCAATAATGGAGTGGAGTTATCTTGTTTTTCTTGCAAATCTTCAAGTATATTCCTGAGCCATACTATTTCTTTTGTTGCTTCAGCTGCAGCCACATATTCTGCTTCTGTTGTTGAATCTGCCGGAACTGACTATTTGCGTGATCTCCATGAGACAGCTGCTGATCCAAGACTCATAGTGTATCCAGAAGTTGATACTCCTGTCTCCTTATCGCCATCAAAATTTGAGTCTGAGTACCCAATAGGT
>LPNX011208578.1:0-62208 GCA_001517045.1 Pseudotsuga menziesii | reverse complement strand
TGGAGTGGGCACAAGCCAGATGTGACCCATTTCAGGATTTTTGGCTCAAGGGCTTGAGCTAGAATTCCAACAGAAAAGAGAAAGGATTTGCAGCCCCAAATCCAAGAGTGCCTATTTTTTGGGTACTCTGAAGATTCAAAAGGGTACAAGCTGATAAATTTGAGCACAAACAAATCCTTCATTGAAAGGTGTGCTCAGTTTCAAGAAGAACCCCTTGCAGCAGTGGAAGTTGGAGAAACCTTTTCACCACCTGAACCTCTGAAAGTAAGTGAAGAGTTTGTTGAACATGCTGATTCTGATATGTCTGATAGTGATGATTTTATTTTAGACCCTAACATCCCTACAAGGCCAAAATGGGCATCCAAGACACTACATGCAGCAGGAGAGCTAGTTGGGGATCCCAATGACCCAAGGAGGACTGGATCTCAATTTGAGAGTGGTCTGTGCATGAAGGATCCTATGTTTGCTGAGAAATGATATTTGATGGTGGAATCAGATCCTCAAACATATGAAGAAGCAGCAAGAGATCCAAGCAGCCATGAAGGAAGAGTTCAACTCACTCCAGAAGAGCAACACATGGGAGCTAGTGGATCTTCTCCCGGGGAGGAAGTTAGTTCAGTGTAAGTGGGTCTACAAGACCAAATTTGCTGCTGATGGTTCACCTCTAAAGTACAAGGCCAGATTGGTATCCAAGGGCTACTCATAGGTTCATGGCATAGATTACAATGAAACCTTTGCACCAGTGGAAAATATGGACTCCATCAGGCTAGCCTTAGCCATTGCAGCCTCAAAGTAATGGGAGGTACATCACATGGATGTAAAATGTGCCTTTTTGAATGGAGATATCACTGAAGAGATATATATGCAGAATCCTCAAGGATTTTCTACTAACCCTTCTCTTGTGTGCAGGTTGAGAAAGTCATTGTATGGGCTAAAGCAAGCCCCCAGGGCTTGGTATGCCAAGATTGATAGCTTCTTGCTATCACTAAATTTTGTTCGGTGCAAATCAGATCCAAATGTCTATTTAAAGTTAATTAATGGTTCATTAATGATCATTGTGTTATATTTTGATGACCTTCTCATTACAGGAAGCTCGAAGGATGAGATTGCTTCCTTGAAGGGTGCAATGAACCAAGCCTTCTCCATGATAGATTTGGGGCTCTTAAGCCAATTCTTGGGGCTTGATATTGCTCAAACCAAAGCTGGAATCAAGGTGCAACAGTCCAAATATGCCTTGGAATTGCTGAACACATTCAAAATGAAGGATTTCAAACCAAGCAAGACTCCTTTCCTTTCAGGACTGAAGCTGGAAGAAGCTGATTCTTCACCTATGGTAAACAATACACTGTATAGGAAATTGATTGGATGTTTGTTGTATATTACACATAGTAGACCTGATATTTCTTATGCAGTAAGTGTGGCTTCTAGATACATGGATCAGCCTCATGAGATCCATTGGAAAGTAGCCAAAAGGATCCTTAACTTTGTTCAGGGAACAAGGACACATGGGATCTTCTATAAAGCAAAATATGATCTTGATTTGATTGGATTTACTGACAGTGATTGGGCAGGTGATAGCACAGATAGAAATTCCACATCAAGATATGTGTTCATGTTTGCAGAAGGGCCAATCAGCTGGTCAAGCAAGAAACAGAGTGCCATTGCACTCTCATCTACAGAAGCAGAGTACAGAGGAGTTGTTAATGCAACAACTCAATGTTTATGGTTGCAGGGTTTACTTGGAGAGTGTGGCTTCGAATCAGAGTACTCAACTACCATATACTGTGATAACCAGAGTACCATTCGAATCTATAAAGATCCAATTCAGAAGTAGAGAACCAAACACATTGAGATCCATATGCACTACATCAGAGAGCTTGTGCATGATGGCACCATTCACCTACTCCTCTGTTCATCTTCAGAACAAGTAGCTGATATATTCACCAAAGAATTTTTTGAGAAGACCTTCAGCAATATCAAATCACTGCTGGGGATTGCTGATCATGCTATGAAGCATGAGTGAAGACAAGATTTCCAAATTTTGTTTTACAGTCCATGTTTAAGGGAGGAATTTCCTATGTGGTTTTTGCCTCTTTCCTTGTTTAAATGGACATTCAGTATGTAAAGGGTGACTAAGACTTGTTGCTAGGCCCTATAATTTTATGATATATTACTCATAATTCAGGATTAAGGGGGGGTGTTAGAATAATCAACCCATAGTTACCTACCTTAGACATTAAATTAATCATTTTTTTCTTATTTTCCTAGTTTCATGTGTCCCACCTTATGCAAGTTGTCATTTTCCTATCAATAGTGGTCAAACTTGCCTATTTTGACTCATGTAGCACATGGGAAACCTCAAGGAATCAATTCTACTTTATTCCTGCTCTCCTAGGTACCCTTCTACTTTTTCTGCTTTATTTCCTGCTTTTTCAGTGCTTTAAGGCAATTGGGAAAGTTTGACTAGGTGAGGTGAACTAGTTTTTTGTCCTCTACATCCTCCACCATTTTCTCCTTTGAAAAGCATGTATGAGTTGTCATTCCATCACTCTTTAGCTTTCCTAAGTGATTTTTCCAATTCATGAGATCCATGACTGATTTGGAAACTACTTTATGCACCTATGGGGGAATTGCTTAATTTTAGTAAGCCTGCTTTTGACTAGATTCGAATTTCCTTCTCATGCATTTGAATATCCTATGTAATTATTTAATGCAGAAACCTATTATGTTATAGGGTTGGCTATTGTACAATGAGTTAATACAGTTTAGTGTTCAGCTCCATTTTCAGTCCCTTTCGTGAGTGATTTTGCATGACCAATTGATAATTGTTGTGAGTAAAATTGTTCTATCACTGGGTTCAATTTCCACAAAAAATTTTCTCTACACTCTTGGGATGTGAGAATGCCATCTCCCTCTACCTTCCTCAGTTTCATGTCAGGTTTTCACCATGCTTATAGATTTTTGTCAAGCTGGTCATCGTCAACCCCAAACCCAATGCCAATACAAAGTAATGGAAGCACTGCACTCAACACACAAGTGTTGGGTTCTAATACCTTTTATAATGTTCATGAATGATGATTCTAACTTTGGAAAATTCTCTACAAGGGAAAACCAGCAAACCAATGAGTTTTACCACTCATCAATTAGCAACAGACTTAAACCATATATGAACAATTTACAATATCTCTATATCTCAAGCATAACTCCACTATGCTTGTACAATACCAACACAATATAGTCGACACAGAACAATACTTCTCATACACACCTTATATCATAGTCTTCTACCTTACATTATATTTATAGATGTTGTTAGGATTCATAATTGTCCCTTGTCCAAACTGTCTATTAGATTATATTTTCCTAAGTTAGGAGTATTTTGATTATTATTGGGTCCACTAGTACCATTGGGTCCACTTGGCCTATTGGGGCCACATTTACCAGTCACTAGAGTGTGGGGAACACCGATGGAGGCTAACGAATACTAACTGCACTTGCATGCATCATTTTAGGTGCCTCCTAGACCAATCCCTGCATTTTAGGAGTCACTGAAAGTGTCAGAACCAACCTCCTTTAGTTGTGGGGAGTTGGTAACTAGTTAAGATTACTTGCTCTTCAGTTACATTCAGTTAGTTCTCCTCCAGTTCAATTAGCACCAATTATGCATGGATGCATGTGGGAAGGTGCCAGTTCTCACCTACTTCTCACCTACCACTCCAGTTAGACTGGTTTGATTGATTGTAACTGATGGATTAACTAAATTAGACATTTGGAGTTATCATCTTGGACTCCGATAGTGATTTAGACATCTTTACTTATCCATGTAGTCAAATACAGTCAGATCTAGTTGGTAGATTTGAATTCATCCCTAATGATTCGAATTCTTCCTTATTTAACACTATTGTAACATCGGATTATGTAATGAAGATAATACTGTAATTATCTGAGCAATACTTGTATGTTTCCTATGAGATTTGATTTGTTCAGTTTGTATAATCCATTCCTATTCACTGCATCAATAATTAAGAAATTGATTGTGTTAGCATTGGAATTGAGCCAAAGGTTGAGGAAGGCTTGCTCCCAGGTAATAACAGAACCACTTTCGAAGAGAGAACTGGCCTTCTGCTCTTTCAAGAGGGATCTCTCACCAAATATTAACAATGCTAGATGTCTACAAGTGAAACTATAAATTGTTTGTAAAATTGGTTGAAACAAGGCATGAAACCATTGGGGCGATGGGGTCAAGAAATGTAATAGAAATGAACAGAACTTATGCATACGATTTCAATATAGAGAAAAGATATCCATTCAATCACAATTAGGTTGTAATTGTCTGGTGGGAAAGAATAACATGAACAGACCATCAACACAGAGCATTGGAAAATGAATTATGTATTAACTTTAGAAGAAAGCTTTGGTGAATATCTGAAATTATAGACGAAGTATAGCAAGCATGAATTCCAAAATATTATGCACTAATTTTAGATATGAAAGAAAACATAATGGAACAGATAAACTGGAAAGAAAATTCACATGAGAAAGGAAGCAACAAACTGTAGTACAAACAACACATGAATCCCTGTGTGAAAATGCCAACCTCGGCTCTGCAACTTTATTTAAAATACTGGAACTAGACCCTATTTATGGCATAGAGCTTCATCCCTTGAAAGTTTCACAACCAAAATTAATCCAAACTCATATCCCTCTATCGTAAGTTTATTTATACTATTCTAGTGCCTAGATTACTCTCCGAAACAAAACTAAAAACTATTACCAGTCAAAATAAAACATTAACAGTCTAGAGAGTGGAACTATTGCCACGATTTACAAACATGAACAAACATTATGGACCAAGTGGGTTCACTTGTCCTGAGTGATAGCTTGACGTGTTTGGATATTTTTGTTGATTTTGAGTATGATGCCTTTCCGTTTGTTTTCAGGCAAGTCGCCATTTACTGGGTCTTGGACCTTTTTGTCGGCCTAATGAGTCAGCATAAGGCCCTTGTTCTATCCAAAGTGTGTGTTTTTTCCATGTTCAAATGCAGCTTTCTGCATGGGCACATGCTAGCAAGGTGGTTTGCATCTTTCCCTTGCTCAACTTCATCCGCAACATCCTTCCTCTCCGAGTAACACTGTTGGGTGTGAGGTTTGGAAGAAGGGCCGCATTGCTTCTGGCCGAGGAAACCCTGTGAGGTGGCTTATCATTCTTGTACTCCTCACCTCTAGTGAGGTGGGATCTCCCACAAGAAATAAGGTGTAGCATATCTACACCAGCCCCATCACCTTTGGTAAGTGGACTTCATAAACGGGGCTGTGCAGGCATTAGACCCCCGATGCTCCCATCCAAACGAATGATCCTATAGAGAGCATTCTAGGACTATCTCCTTTTGTGGAGGCTGTGGGGGCAGTGATGGTATCAAGGGTTCCTGAAAAAACACCTATGGGGAGCAAGTGTCCAGGAAATGCGTCGTTGGAGGTGCGGGTATCTGAAGGCTGGTGTATCTCTCAAAATTATTCACATCTGGGCCCCGATGGCTAGTGTCATCCTTGGCATGTAATACCAAGGTGACGGGTGAGTGTGTAAATTTTCTCACCAACCATCAGCACACCCAGATAGACAAGCTTTTCAAACCATATTGCCATTTCCAAATCCTTTGAGCTTCTATGGACTCACGAAAAAACGGAGACTCGGGCTCTAGAAAATGTTAGCTCATTCTCGGCGTTTCAAAGGTGATATATATAAGGTTTTGAGACTGAATTTTGTAATGACCAGTCAGCACTTCCTGTACATTCTACCATCAAGTATCCTTTGGCTCCGTTATATGTGAGGGTGTGAGCACAACGATCTTTCACATGCTAGGGATCTAGTCACATCGTTTCAATGGGTGCGGCACCTTACCTTTTGTTGTGGGAAATATCTCGGGTGCTTCCTTGGATAGTTGATCCATGAAGTAAAGCACATGAAGTGGACACTCCCACACTTCCATGTTCTTGTGACGTAGGAAACGGAATGGTCCTCAGCTTCGTGTTGTCCTTGCCCCGTGTGAATAGTGGATTCACCGGTTATTTTCCTTATTTCCATAGGCCAACTCACATGGAAGCCACCTTTCCTTAGGTAATGTGGCTCTACCACAAGGGTGCTTTCACCTGTACGCATGATACAAATGGTATCGAGGAAATCGACCAATCTGCAAGGAGGTAGATTACATGCGTGAACATCCCCTCCACTGTCATCTCTGCACTAGATGTGAAACTTGGATCCTGGAGGCCTTCGCAGCCCTCCGATTTGGGGGACCTTTCATGTCCACTATCCATGTTTCATCATTTATGCTACCAAATTCTCTTCTCTAGATACAATGATTAGTTTTAGATCGAGGCATGTTCTCAACCGTCGATCATGACCGACCCTTCCATGTAACCGTTGATCTGAGTGGGCCCTATCACTTTTTCGCAATGCAAAATTATGGTCCCCTCCATGCTAGTTTATATTGAGAAATAAACCACGACCATAGATCTCTTTCCCTTTGGTCGTGTCCATTGATATTTGCAGCTGGTACCACTTTTTCACGATTTGGAATCGTGACCTTATCTGCACAAGTTTGGTTTGTGAAATCAGCTGGGACCGTAGATCTGCTTCTGCTTTCATCTCTGACGTCAGATGCTTCCTCCCTTTAACCCGTTTCGTGATTTGGGAAAGCTTCCTCTATCGAGCATGTTTGTTCAGTGAAACTGTCTCGGGCCATTGATTCACTACAACAAAAACTAGATTTAGCGTCTCTTTTTGCATCTAGACCATCTTTCATTGTATGTTTCTTCATTTTTTGGACAAAATGGCACAATTTCACAGGTTGGGGCTATTTTAGGCATTTTTTGTGTCATTTTTCTAAACCTGGCACAAATTGTAGCGTAATTTGCATCGGGTTTTGTACCTAGTTATGTGCTAGGTTTTGCATCAGGTTTTGCAACAGGTTTTGAGCCTAGTTTTGCACCTAATTTTGCGCCTAGTTTGTACATATACTCTTGTTGCACCCCCTTTTACACCCATGTTTGCCTCAACTTTTACGCGCTTGTTTTCATCCACTTTTTCATCCTTTTTTACACCCACTTTTGCATCCACTTCTGCTTCTTTTTTTGCATCCGTTCGTGCACCAAGTTTTACATCAAAGTTTACATCCTGTTTTGAGTCTAGTTTTGCATCTCCATTTGTTTCAGCCATTTTTTCATCCACTTTTGCATCCATTTTTCATTCACTTTTGCACCCACATTTTCATCCCTTTTTGCATCCCATTTTGCATTCATGTTTACGTCTTTTTTTGCATCTACTATTGCATCCACTTTTGTCGCGTCCGAATTCACCCATTTTTGCGCTTAATTTTACACCCACTTTTGCTTCAACTTGTGCATCCACATTTGCATATTTTTTTGCATCCAATTATACATCAGTTATTTCATCCCTTTATGCATCCACTTTTGCATCGGGTTTTGTGTTGGGTGTTACGACTACTTTTGCATCAGGTTTTGTGTTGGGTGTTACGACTACTTTTGCATCCACTTTTGTTGCATCCACTTTCGCATCCAATTTTGTATCCAATTTTACATCCATGGTTGTATCCACTTTTGCATCACCTTTTCCATCCATTTTTGGTGCACCCCATTATGCGCCCACATTTGCGCCTACTTTTGTTGCATCCATGTTTTTATCCACTTTTGCATCCAGTTTTACACCGAGATGTTGAAGATGAAAATGAGGATAATGATTATGATATTGAGGATTGTTATGATGATGATGATAATGTTGTTGATAATGAGGAGAATGATGACAATGATGATGATGATGATGAGGATAATGGCAATGACGACATTTTTGATGATTATGATGTCAATGAAATGAATGATGATGATGGTGATGATGACAATGACAATGATGATGAATACAATGACAATGATGATTTTGATCATCTTAAAAAATAAGTTGTTATTTGTCATGCATAAATCGTGTGTGTCCTCCATGACCCTTTTCCACTAATCACATATTTTGGGTAGATGTTATTTCTTATGCCAAAGGTAATAATGAATAACTGATGAAAATGTCAATAATCATGATGATGATGATGTCAAGGACAATGGCGATGATGATGACATGGATGATGATTATGTCGATGATGATAACTATTTTGATAATCATGATGACAATGACAAATATGACGATGATGATCATGATCATCATCATTTCCATCATCGTCATCATCAAAAACATCATCACAGTCATTGTCATCTTGTTCATCATCGTCATCATTTAAAGCATATGGGATATGTTTACCTTTTAAAGCATGCATAACAAGTGGCATTATTCTAAAACACCCCACCAAAGTACAAAATTCAAACCACAAGGGAAACATAATATTGAAATTGTTCCATTTTTCTTTCTCCCAACAAAACATGCTTCATTTTAGGGAATTATGTTAAAATCCATACATTCATAGTCCATCCATACTATACTTGTAATAAATGTAAATATAATACTTAATAGAATTTATAAAATAGGTAAATATTTTGTAAACACCCTTATGATATATAAACTTCTTTCACCTTAATAATGGTAAAATATGTAAATATAATAATAATATATAATTGATATAAATATGTTACTATAGTTCATATGTTAAAAGATTTAATATAAATAAATATATATAGTTCATATGTTATGTGATTTAGTATAATTAAATATATACACATATTATTTACTTATACATTATACAAATTAAATTATAGATTAAAACCTATGAAGTTTCATAGGGATGCGAAGCAAAACATGAAGGATTTTTCAAATATAGATCTATGTACAACTTCCCATTTGCCAAAGGGGCTTCTGCTAAATCAATCTATGGATTCGAGGTTATGAGTATCAATTTGGTCTGTCTAGTCCATCCCCAATTCATCCATGAGAGGATCTAATTCGGTCATGAGAGGATTTAATATTATTTCGTCCATGAGGACTTCTCAAGGAACCCAGTTGGCAATGTGGGTGTCTTGATTCTCAGGCCAGCCCATTCAAAGCCTGGGTTTTGGGGATGGATCAAAGTAAACTAGGAGCTCTACCATTTCTGATGCCTCTACTATCTCTTTCTTAGATCATGATCTCTCAGATACTATATAATATATACCTATGCTGGTGGTTCTCTAGGTCACCAAAATTTAGATCGCTATCTCGCGATTGGATTTTGTATTACTACAGATTGGAATTTAAAACTATGTTTTATGAGAGGGATTCACACAGATGGACTAATTAGGACTAGCCAAGATGAGACCCAGCCAAGAGACCTAATTTGAGTAGTTATACCTCAAACTCTACGAGGGTACATAAATTACGGGGACAAGGGGCCAAATCCATATGATCGTTGGATGCTGAGAACAAACTGGGTGAGCCTGCTCTGTTATAGGGACTAACGGATCGGGCATGCAACTCTATGAAGCTTTGGATTTATAACAAGCAGCTCTCGAACCGCATATTACTCAAGTGCCATTCATGAAAATTCTTTCTCATGGATCCTCTACATGACCTCCTAGCTTCCAGCTTCCACATTTCGTTAAAGAAATCAGTGCATTTTCCTTCAATAGGATCATTGAAGATGGAGAGAATTTGGGATTGAATCAAAATACTAAATATGGAAATAATTGGGTATTGAATCAAATCATGTGGCTTCTTTATAATTTTATGTCAGGTAGTGTGATTTCTAAGGACAAATACAAAGGATTGTCCATCGTTTTTTTTTATTTTCCCATTTCTCTGTTATGCCCTGTGTAGAATCTTCTATGACCATATTTTTCTTATAGGCCAAATGCAAATGTTATGGCCTAAGGATATGTATTTTGACCTTTCCATTGCTTAAGTTACAAAAAATATCCATGGTTAACAAAAATTCATAAAAGAGGTACTATATCTTTCTCACGTGCCAATATTCTCTTTCTGGGGGTTTGTGGTGGCCTAAGGCCCCACACAAAGTTCATGAGCCCTAAGGAAAAAATGTTTTGGCCCAATAACTCTTTTCACATCAAATCATGGCCTAGGGACTAAAAGCCATACTTCGTGTGTCAAACCTAAAAATGACCGACATATCTTACTCATTGGCTAAATATTATCTATGTAGTATATAGGGCCTTTGAGGTGGTCTAGGGAATAACATATGACTGATGAGCCCCTTACCCTTAGACATTATGTTTTTACTTGATAATATGTCCCAATCAATGATAAATATTATTGGTTGCACAAAGCTTCAAATGACCATTTCTTTCTTGTAAGCCAAAGATTTCCCACATAGATATGACATTATAGACTAGGGCCCATGACAACACATCAGACATGACGTTATGGTGAAAACATCCATATAACAATCGATTTCTTTGCTAAGTTTCTTAAATCTATTTTGTTAAATTTTTACCTTTTTTCGTTTTTTCTCATTAGTTTTAAAAATAAAAGAAAATACAACTTTAAGAAGAAGAGATGAAATCCTATGTGGTCGAAAGGGTATTAAACTCCCTATTGGTTATACATAAACACGCCAAATAATAAATTATATATCAATGGGAGGGTGTAGATGTTAAATCTTGAGATATAAATGGGTTGGGTCGAGATTGAGTGGACCATCAAAATGGTTAAACTCCATCGCAATCTTCGCTTGCAATCGGTGTTCCATTCTCTATTCTATTGGTTACGGCCAGTTGATTCCATCGTGAGCCCATTCCTCCATTTTCCAAGGAGCCACAAAAATATTGCCACTGTAAAATATTAATCAATAATTTAACAGGTAACCAATTGTTAGAGGAATTGGCACTATTGTGGTGTCTGGGAATTAATGGTGTTATGGAAAATGTGGATGAGGAGGACACCGAAAGGTATAATTCTTGTTCAAGGTATGCCAGTCAAGAATAATAATAAGGGTTACGTTTGTTGTTGACATCAGGGTTTTACGACATGCCCCTAAAATAAAGATGAGGAGGAAAAATAACTACATGTAGACAATGGAGGCTCCTGCTCCCTGCAGACAATGGAGGCTCATACATCTTGTGCTCTCCAAGGTCAAGGGATTTTCTGCATGGCCCGCTAAGGTACGCTAGTCTATTTTTCATCCCCATTTTTTTTCCCTTATTTTATGTATGCGATGTATGTTGTTGTTGTTATTTGCATTTTACACATCAAATTATATACTTCTTGTGCCCTGTTTTAATACCCGATTGTCGTCTAAGGGTTTGCGTGAATGTTTACATATTTTCATACGGTTTCATTTCCATTGCGTCGATTGTAATGGATATCAACAATATTTTTCAATTGCCCAATATGTTCCAATATTTTCTTCTTAATCCTATAATTGCAAAACCTTGTTGATGCACGAGGATTCTTTGAAACCATGCATGAGAAACCAAACCCTATATCAAATATTAGTGTTTAAACCCAAGTGATGGATGCAAGTTTGTGTTTTTTTTTGTTTAAACCCAAGCAATGGATGCAAGTTTTTTTTTTTTAAGGTGGAAATTTCCTTCTGTCTAGCTCCAAGAGGATTATAATTGGCTTGAATTCGTCAGGGCCACAAGCGGCCTCTTTTTACCAAACTTCATGAGACAAAAAGACATTGCGTTGGAAAAAATCTGGGTGATTTGAAGGTTGGTTGGGATTTAAAAATCAACAGGCCAGGTCACCACCATGGTTTGAAAAACATTTTATCCGGCAATGAGCTCTACAATTGGAGCTAACTGAAGTTGCAGAACTTGAAAAAGAAAGAAAAACTTATGTGAACTAAATTCGTTCTCTTCCATATTTTTGTCCACTCGTTCTCTGATATCGGTGTACCTTCAATATATTTACACAATCTCACTAAATGCCCCTTCAACTCTCGCTCATCCAGTATTTTTATTTTTGAATAGTCCACAATTACAGTTTTTGAAGGAAATCTATGAAGTTTAATGAAATGCTTCATTTCTTTTCTCAATATTCTTTAGGGAATGACGCTTTTACTGTCCGGATTCCCCCAAAGCGCTCCACCACGATGGTCTACATGGCGGAATCTGCAAGCATATCAATGTACCATTATGATTTCCTATTGTGATTCCTCCAAAATGCAAATAGAGATCCCACCATTGGAAACTGTTTGGGTCCATCCAATATCGATCTACATGATATAAAATCTCGCTTAATTTTGAAGAAAATCCCGTAAATCGCCAACGGTATCGAAGCACCAAAAGACGTTTGTTGATAATTAAAATTAAATATCCACTTATGGAGAATAAAACTAAAACTAACGGGTTCTCCATAAAATTAAAACTAATCCAAAATCCATGAACTAGAAAGACATTGCTGCTGGAAAACACGTGGATAATTTGAAGGTTGGTTGGGATTTAAAAAATCAATAGGCCAGGACGCCGCCATGGTTTTGAATTTTTTTTTCTAGTAATGAGCTCTACTAATGGAGCTAACCAAAGTTGCATAACTTGAAAAAGAAAGAAAAACTTATGCGAATCTGAAGGTTGAAGAAAGGTTTATGGGAGTTTAATGAGCGGTCATATTTATATTAGTTATTTTGAAAAGAAATATAACAATAAGAAAATGACTTTGTGTTTGTTGGATTGTAATTTTCAATTTCATATATCAAAGCTTATGACTCAAAGGGCCTCCACATTCCATCGTGATGGTTTTGGGATCCACAAGGAGTGAAGGGCACCATGCATTTGCCTTTACATGTACTGCAGAGAAAAGGTAAAAATAAATTCGATGGAATTGTTACGTCTATAAAAACATGTGCCCCATGAGCTACAATATGTGTGCAGAAGGGGGTTGGTTTCTACATTCATTACGTCATGAAAATTGGACAATAAGATACTAATGGACATCTTGACTATATACTATCAATATTCAATACGAAGATTGACTTGGGATATTAAAAACTTGAAACAAAATATTTTCTTTACCTGTCAACCTTATTTGGTCATTCAATGATCTTCAATACATGAGATTATAAGAGGACCCACGTGAATGGGTGGCATGAAAAATGGTGTCACTTGTGCAAATATTTCAAGTTTCAATTTCAAAGGTATAGTCTCTCCACGTACAGGTCAGGTCTCGGTTTCAAAGGTATTGTTCCTCCACGTATAGGGGTTTCGAGGTTCTCCAAAGCTACCTAAAACTTGGAAAAAATACTATAACTATTGCCCTTGGATTTTTGGACTTTTTTGGATTGTAAGATTCCATTTGCATTCAAAGGATCAAGGAGAAAACATTGACTTATTCACCGAATGTTTTCAAATTTAAAAACTTTATGTACAAAATCTTTTTGTAGGAAACTTATTTTCACTTATGTGGCGATTTAGAAGTTTGATGTAACTTATTTTCACTTATTTTCCTATACTTGCTTTCATCACACAAACTTATTATTTACACAACTTTCTCTCATTTTTAAAACATATCGAAGTTCTCTCCGGTGTTTCATTTCCCCCGCTTTGGGGGTATACTAGTTTATAAACACCTTTATGATATATAAACTACTTTCACCTTAATAATGATAAAATATGTAAATATAATAATAATATATAATTAATATAAATATATTACTATAGTTCATATGTTAAAATATTTAATATAAATAAATAAATACAATTCATATGATTTAATATAATTAAATATATAAACATATTATTTACTAATACATTATACAAATTAAAATTATAAAAAAACAAAAAGAATAACAAATTTATTTTGTAATGAATGACCATGGCCATGGGCGTGGTGGTTTCATTTTTTTCGAGATTGAGTAGACCCTCAAAATTAATATTGCGGTGTTCCATTCTTTATTCTTTGGCTTTCCATTAATTATTACTACCACAGATACAAAGGTTGAAACCTACGGCCAATGGATTCCATCGTGAGCCCATTCCTCATTAGCCGAGGAGAAACGAAAAATATTGCCACTGTAAAATATTAATTGATAATTTAACAGTTACCCAATTTTTATGAGTCATTGACACTATTGTGGTGTCAGGGGCAGGGGAAATTAATGGTGTTATGGAAATTGTGGAAGAGAAGGACTCTGAGGGTATAATTCTTGTTTAGGGTATGCTAGACAGGAATAATAATGAGGGTTATGTTTTCCATTACCATGAGGGTTTTATGACATGGTACCAGCTAAAAGACTAGGAGGAAAAACAGCTGCCTACAGATAATGGAGCCTCAGAGATCTTGTGCTCGCCAAGTTCAAGGGATTTCTGGCAAGGACTGCTAAGGTACGCCAGTCTATTTTTCATCCCCATTTGTTTGCGCTACGATGTATGTTGTTACTGTTATTTGCATTTGCCACATCAAATTATATACTTATTGTGCCCTATTTTAATACCTAATTATTTTCGTCCAAGGGTTTGTGTGAATGTTTATATATTTTCATAGGGTTTCATTTCCATTGCACCAATTGCAATTCCACTATCGACATCTTTTTCGATTGCCCAATATGTGCTGATATTTTCTTCTTAATCCTTGTTATACACCCGAATGGCACCTCTCCATCCGAGTGCCGACATCCCTCATGTTGGCACACAAAAGGACACTTATGGATAGAGGTTTGCCCAAAACACTATAGCTTGGCTTGTCATGAAATACATGCTTCCTCCATCCAGCTAGTTACTTTTCCATTTTTGCCATGTTGAGATGTATTCGCGACTCTCTTTATAGACAACTCACGCATCATTCGCGAGTCTCCTTTGTAGCAAGTCGTGAATCCATGTATTCGTGGGTTGCACTTATACATAGTCATGAATCATTTGCGGGTTTCTCTACTACAGACCCGCGAATGTGTATCTTCACATTTAAACATTAAAACACGCACTAATGGGAGATTAGTTAATCCATTTAACTTAATTTCCTTAACTGCTACAACTTCCCCAACCTTCGAGAACTGCCTTATTTCACACATATAAATACAGGCCTTGGGGAGGGTGTTGGTGACTTACACTTGGAGAGCAAATTTATGCTAGTGGAGTTTATACAGAAGTATTTGGAGCAGTGGAACTCAGAATCCTTTGGTAGCAGAGGAGTCCTTGTCTTCGGCGTTGGGTTGTATCTGAACTCTTTCCATTATTGATAATAAAGAGATTACTTCTTCCATATGTGTTTCATGTGTATTGGTTTGATAAATGTTTATGCTTAAACATCTTATATGTGATTTATCTAACCTGCTTATACATATATGAATCATCTTGTATCTGGAAAAGTGTTTCTTGATAGGTGAAAGAGGAGCAATATTGAAGACTTCGAAAGTGGAACAGAGAGGAAGAAGATTAGCAAGGATCGACCTTCGTTTAACAAGTAAGTCCTTTTGATCTTCCTATTTCTTATTTTGTACTTTAGAAGTCAATTGTCTGCAAGTAATTGAGTATGTTGGTAACCCCAGACCTTAGGTTATTAGGTGCATAATCTTGTACAACAGAACTGGTGACTCTGCTGGGGAGCCCGAACTGTTGTTGCTTGTTTTCTATCCTCCTGACCAGTTTTGCTTGTGAGTCTGTCTGTGATTTTTATCCTGGTTCTTATTTGCTTCAGCATTTGAAAGTCTAGGGTTTTTTCTTGATTTTTTCAGAAAAATTTTATACCCATTCGCGGGTTATCTTTCTAGACAGTCATGAATACTGGTCTGCATTCGTGGGTTGTAATACTAGACAGTCGTGAGTCACTCGCGAGTTGCTCTTAGTGACAGTCGTGAATACTCCTGGAAGTGGGGATTTTTAAGATAAGTTTTGTTGTTCTTTTCTTTGTTTGGTCCCTGTTTCTGAATGGCCTTTCTTTAAGAATGCTGTGTAGTGGGTCTGAATACTATTGGTGATCACATTTCTTTGCTTTTTCGGAAGCTCTTGAGTCTTTTTGCTTGGTTTGTTTACTGCTTGCATACTGAAGTGTTTTGGCCTATTTTGGGTTGTGGGTTAAAGTGTCTTGGTCCAGATCAGTGATAAAGGTCTTGGGCTCTGTTTTTCCAGTCTGTCTTCTAACAGTGGCTGGTTGTCACTTTCCTTTGTAAGTCTGCAGTGATTCTTTGTCATTGTTAGCACCCAAGCTAGGGTTCCTAGCCTTCTTTTATTGGTTGTCTGTTGGTTCTATCAGCCTGTTTGCTTCAGTTTGTTACTTTTATACAGTTTATAAGCATCAAGTTTGCTCAATCATAATGCATTGTAGATGCATAGTAGAATTTTGATTATTTTTAAAAGTGAAAAGAAAACATAGTTAAAGCTTTTGCATTGTGATTTTTTCATAAGTAGTGTTTATTTCAATTTAAAAATATTATATCAAAAACTACAAAAACATAGGCTTAGTTTCTTTCATCGTTGCTTTCAATTCATCAATACATATCTGCAAAAATTAAAAAGAAGTTTGTTTTTATAATGGCAATTTTGCTGTGAATACACCTTTACTTTCATTTATTTCTTGTTTGAGTCAAAACATCATACAGTGTACCACTCCATTTCCTCTTGAGTAAAGAACAACCCTTTAAAATAAACGCATAAATTAAAATTTATTAGTAAGTTTTGTTTTCTAGGGGCCTTTCACGTACTAGCTTAGGATAGACTTGTGGGCTAGGAAGTGTAAACTTCCCACAAGTTATAAACTCAGAGGTAGTGGACTTTTCTTTAGGGAAATCCTTGACTCTATCACTGTATCTGGGAAGCTCCTCTCAAATGGGAGTTAAGCACTAGGCCGCGTGGAGGCTTGGACAGAGGAGATAACCCTCTGAATCCTTGTCTAAACGTAACCCAGGAATTTTACGCATCTGGGGATTCTGTCCTAGACAGAGTTTTGGGCTCAGCTACCCTTCCCATGCGTATGAGTTCGACTGACGACTGTCCCCCCAAACTTTTGGTATTGCCAAGGTAGCCTTTAGTATCTTGTCTTTTTAGGGTTCATACCTAGGTAAACCGGAAGGCTATTTCTGGTTCACCTTGAACGGGCTTGGAAGGTAACCCTTGTTGAAAGTGTATGAGGGTGGTGGGTGATTCCTCCGCTTGTGCCTAAGAACCACTTCAAGGACACCAAGTAATCGTTCATTAGCTTTCTTCGGGAAAGTATATCTTTTACCCTGGTTTGATTGCTTGAGGCTCTAGGAACTTTTAGTGTATGCTCTGTGGTTTTGCCTGTGTTTAGTTGGCCTTAGGGTGTGATTTGTTAAATTTTTAATTTTGGAGGACCAACCTGTTAGAAGGTCAAGAAGGTTGAGAAACCTTCCTCCTATCACTGCATTGGAGCCTCCACCTTTACCTCAAAGGAGGAGATTAGACACAGAGGGTTCATTTGAACCTGTAGGAATAAGTGAGGTTCTTGGTGAACCAGAACTCATTGCTAACCACTTTAATCTTGATACAGTCGAGATAGAAGAATTGCATACTAACGAGTTTGCAAGAAATTTTAACTCCCCCTTGACTGATTTGAACGATCCTGTGATCGTGCAGGTTAGAACTTTTGATTCACCAGTGCTAGGTGTCCCTATGGGTAGATTCATGTCTTCTGCGGAAGAAAGTTCTTTTGTGTTTACCTCAACCCTTCCAGTTGAAGGGGTACTACCTCCCCCGGTAAGTGCCCCTAGATCTAGTTTTCCTTCTACACCTTTGACTCCAGCGAGCAGGGTGGTTCAACCACCGGTTCACTCCAACATAGGAGGTACTTCTAGTAGCACAGTTGCTGGGATCCCCAGTATACCTACCATTCCTTCTTCCTTTCCTTACACTACCGAGAGTGGTCCGATAGGATCCTCGGCATATGTCCATGGTTTTCCTTGGAATGGGGGGCACATTCCCCCATCCAGTCCATACGTATGTCCATATCCTTCATATGTAGGAGTGCAGTTTGGGAGCAACACCTCTTATGGGAAAAGCTTCCAAACCCCTATTTTGGTCCCATACACGAGCTCTCCCTTTTCGTTGTTTAGCGGAGGGATACCTGCTCCAATATTTTAGACCCCTGATTCTATGGGGATGGCCCGAACCACTTACACTGCACCTCCCACACAAAATCCTGTGGCTTATGGATGGAATCCGTTTCAAAGCAACCTACCCACTTCACAACCGGTGGCTGGGGGAAACCCCACTTTTACCCATGGGCATTCGAGGGAAGGTCCCTCAAATCCCCAAGTTGGCACATTTACTACCCCGATTAGGCCCAAACTTCCTTTCTTGGCAACTTTAAAATTGCCAGACTTGTCAAAATTGATGAATGACCTGGTGAGGCATGACCCCTTGTGGCCACCTGTTCCCACCAAGTTGCCCTCGGATATCCCTAAATTCGAAGGTAAAACTGGTGAAGATCTTGGGGCACATGCCACCACTTTTCACTTATGGTGTTCTTCCTATTTGTTGAATGAGGACTCAATTAGATTGAGGCTATTCCATAGGAACTTGACGGGTATGGCAGCAAAGTGGTATATCGAATTGCCTTCTGCTGCCTTTAATATTTTCTGGGATTTGGCTAGTTCTTTCCTTAGCCACTTTCAGCTTCTGGTTCGATACGATTTTGAGAACGCACTTGTTGTCTACTTTTAGACAAAACAAGGCTACCCACATCTCGGATCATATCCAAGAGTGGAGGAGGTGAAAGAGCCTTATCAAATCCACCATTCCTCCTGAGTTTCTATTAGAATGGTTCCTTAAATCACTGTTGCCATACATATCTAAGGATGTTTCCACATCAGGAGTAACGAACGAAGAAGAATCCATACTCAGGGACCAGCAGTTAGACTTGATTTATTCACAGTTTGGGATCTTGTATGATATCATCCCTAAGGCACCGAGGCCTTCGCACGAAGCGGAGAAGCCTAAGCCTGGACCCCATGTCGATGGTGTGGTTGGGTCTATCAACTCTCCCATCGTAGAGTCTTTAACTAAGCAACTTCACCAGTTGTCTGTAAAAAAGTCTACGACGGAGGCAGCAAAGGCTTCCCCCTCTCCCCAGAATGCAAATGTCTTTGCTCAAACCTCTCAAAAGGGAAATCAGCAGCTCGGCGGGAAGAAAAAGAAAGGTAAGAAAGGAGAGGGAAACCAAAACAAGCCAAATCCCGCGAACAATGCTGATGGGGGAAAAAAAGAAAAGAAGAAGGTCAAGTTCCCTTGTAAGTTGTGCCAAGAGGACCACCTTAATCACCTTTGTCCCCTTATGGATCAAGCTCAGAAGCTGCTCAAAGCTCAACAACCGGCTGTCCTGAAGGGTCCTTTCCCCCAAGGACAGAACACTGCTTCGGCTTCTAATGTAGCAGGGGGCACTCAAACTGCCCCTGACCCTAATTATATCAACATGGTTCGATCTTCGACTTTGTTTCAAAACAGGAACACAAACTATGATAACGAGACTCTTGAGAAAGGTAAATCTGTAGGTGAACCTTCCAACCCTCTCACAATAGAGAAGCCTACCGAAACTATGCCGAAGATACCAAAAGGTGTTTTCAAGAAGACCTTGCATAACCCCAATGCTAGGGCTGCTGCAAACTACTTTGTGGTTGAAGATTTAGCTCAAACCTCGTGTACAATGTCAGCTTTAGAGGTGTTACAGAGTTGTCCTGCCCAACGGGATGCTCTCTTAGCAGCTTTAGGTAGCATGGATTCTTTGAGTCTCATAGTGAAATTCAATTTGTCTGATGTTAAAATTCGCCTACCTTACCATGTAGCCCTATCAATAGATGACGTCCATGGTGGTAAGACCATTGGAATGGAAGTTGTCGATGAGGGAACCTCTACATGTGTTATGTCCCTGGCCTGCTGGAAAGCTCTTGGATCCCCAGAGCTAGTCCCATCAAACACTTTACTTACTGCTTTCGATGGAAGATCCTTCCGTCCTCATGGTATCCTGCCAAATTTTGAGATTAAGTTAGCAGGCAAAGCAGTGCCTGTTGAAGTTGAAGTGATTGATGCTCCGTTGGACTGCAATTTGATTCTGGGAAGGAATTGGACTTTTGCAATGTCTGCTGTTGCATCAGTTGTTCTTCGTGTCGTGGTTTTTCCACATGAGGGCAAGTTGGTTAATGTTAACCAACTTGATTTTACCCGAAAAGGCCATTTAGAGTCTAAGGATTCCACTGTGCCATTGGTTGATTAGGCCAAACCTGCTGTACAGAGCTTGGGAGCTAGAATGTACGCATCATTGATGGGCACATTTGACCTTCCAACCCCGGTGAACTACATTGGTTCTACTACTGTGGCGAAGCCCATCGCTACGGTTGTCGATAGGACTAATCCTTGGGTCCTCCCAACTCCCCATGAACCAGAAGTGCCCTTATCGGTAGTGGAGGTAGCTTATCAATCCATCACTGAAGCTGCTACTAATCCCATTCCAGATCCTCTATCAGTCTCAGATGATCTGGAAGAAGTCTATTTTCCCACATGGGTAGAAAACTCTTCACATTCCATAGATTGCTTAGATACCATTTTACCTTCCGATGAAACTATTCTGGAAGCTATGAGTGGGCATGATAAGATTTGTGAGGATATTCATCATCGATCCTATTTTCTTCCAGATCTAAGAAAGATAGAAAACCAAGAGTTTAAAGTGAGACTGTCAGATGATATTAAGGCACCTATCAACCCTTTGCCTAGGGAAGGGGTGTTTGCTGAGGGGAATATGGAAAACATTTCTGCCACTATACCGATCAATATCTCTGTAAATCGAGATGTTGTGGAAAACATCTATATAGGTGCAAACTGCTCTCCGGAGGAGATTGCCATCTGCACTGCCCTTTTCAAGGAATTTCGCAATATCTTTGCCTGGTCATATGAGGAGATGCCAGGCATTGATCCATCTATTTTTCAACATGAAATCTGAACCTATCCTGATGCTAAGCCGGTTCGACAGAAATTAAGACCCGTGAACCCGCGTAAAGCGGCGGCTGTGAAGGCAGAAGTTGAAAAGCTGTTGAAAGCTCGTTTTATATATCCCATAGCTTTGACTGAATGGGTGTCCAACCCTGTTCCTATTGATAAAAAGCAAGGGACTATTCACGTTTTTACAGACTTTAGAGACCTCAATAAAGCCTGTCCTAAGGACAATTACCCCACACCATTTATTGACCAGATCATAGATGCATGTGCAGGGAGTGAGGTGTTTTCGTTTATGGATGGTTTCTCCAGCTACAATCAAATCCAAATCAAACAGGAAGACCAACATAATACTGCTTTCATTTGCCCTTGGGGTACATTTGCATATATAAAAATTCCCTTTGGATTGAAAAATGCTGGGGCTACCTTTCAACGAGCCATGAACTTTGCTTTTCACAACATAAAAGCCATTGTCGAACCGTACCTTGATGATTTGCCTGCACATTCTCGCAAGAGGATCCAACATCCAGATCATTTGAGGTTGATCTTTG
Source organism: Pseudotsuga menziesii (assembly GCA_001517045.1). Classification (NCBI taxonomy): domain Eukaryota; kingdom Viridiplantae; phylum Streptophyta; class Pinopsida; order Pinales; family Pinaceae; genus Pseudotsuga; species Pseudotsuga menziesii. The sequence goes on along the minus strand of LPNX011208578.1, from coordinate 40,837 downwards.
AAAGATACAGATACTATAAAATTTGCTTGAATCCCCACAAGTGTGTATTCTGCGTCGAGTCAGGTAGATTACTCGTATTCATTGTCTCTAGTAGAGGCATCCAGGTGGATCCATTGAAAGTTGAGGCCATTGTAAATCTTCCTCCTCCTCGTTCTCTCAGGCAACTTCAAAGCCTGTAAGGAAAGTCCAACTTTCTTCGATGTTTTATCGTTAATTATGCCAAGATCACTAAAGGTTTCATGTGCTTGCTCAAACAAGACACTCCTTTTGTATGGGATGAAACTGCACAACTTGTGTTCAAGGCATTGAAAAAAGCTTTGCTGTCGGCTCCTTTATTACGTCCACCAGATTATTCTAGGGATTTTATATTATATCTGGCCACGTCGGAGTCGACCATTGGGGTAGTGCTAGTTCAGGAGGACGATAAGCTCGTTGAGCATGTCATTTATTATCTTAGCCGTGCTTTGGCTGAACCTGAGCTTAGATACTCCCATGTCGAGAAGTTAGCCTTAGCATCTGTTTATGCTGTGCAGAGGTTGCGCCACTACATTTTACTAAGGACCACCATAGTAGTGGCGGATGTGAATCCGTTCCAATATGTTTTATCTCGATGGATTTTTGGGGGAAAATTCAACAAATGGATAGTCATCCTCTAGGAGTTTGACTTGGATTTCCAATCTGCTAAGTCTAAAAAGTCCTTAGTTTTTTCTGAGCTAATAGCAGAATTTGCTACGGAAGAGAATGTAGTGGTCGAGGATGACTCATTCCCAGATGAGCACATCTTCCTCATATCCACCTATGATCCTTGGTATGGGGATATTCTCATATATCTCCAGACTTTGAAGTATCCTGCCGCTTACTCTAGGGAGGAACGTCGTAAGTTACGCCTTCATGCCAAGAACTACCTCATTATAGGAGATACATTATATCGACGAGGGGTAGATTCCATCTTGCGTCGCTACCTTACTCATGAGGAAGTGGATATTGTCCTAAATAATTCCCATAGCGGAGCATGTGGGGGTCATTTATCTGGGTTAGCAATGGCCCATAAGATATTGGATGCTGGTTATTTCTGGCCCACGATCTTTAAATATTGTGTGGAAGCCGTGAAGCGCTGTCATCCATGTTAGCTCTACACCAGAAAAATGTGGGTGCATCCTGCTCCGTTATTTCCTGTTGTCTCGGTAGGCCCCTTCATGAAATGGGGTATCAATTACGTGACATGCAACCCAGTCTCGGCTATGGGGCATAAATACATCATTGTCACTGTTGAATATTTTACGAAATGGGCAGAGGCAATGCCTACTTTCAAAGACAACGGGGAAACAACATCTTTCTTTGTTTTCAATCAAAGTATTGCAAGGTTTGGTATTCCCAAAGTGATTGTCACTGACCATGGCAGTCATTTTCAAAATAACATGATAACGAAACTGACTACAATGCTCGGATTTAGACAAGAACACTCTTCTCCATACTATCCGCAAGAAAATGGTCAGGTTGAGGTTGTAAACAAGACTTTGAAAACCATCCTTAAATGGACAATTGATGCAGCCCGCTCTAATTGGCACATCATGTTATATCCTACTCTTTGGGATTATAGAACTACCGTTAAGACTGCCACGGGTTATTCACCTTTCCAACTCGTTCACAGGGTGGAAGCAGTTACTCCAATTGAATGTGAAATCCCGTCTTTGAAGATAGCCATTCATGTGTTACTTGATACGACTGAGCTTGAAGAACGTCTAGTACATCTAGAACACCTTGATGAGAAACGTAGAGATGCGTTGACTACCAATCAGGCTCATAAAAATAAGGTTAAATCTCAATATGATAAAACAGTCAAACCTAGGGTTTTCTCTGAAGGGGAACTTGTCTTGCTTTGGGACCAAGATAAAGAACCCTCGGGGGCAGGAAAATTCAAGGCTATGTGGTTAGGACCCTATGTCGTGTCGAAAGTATTGAGTAAAGGCGCATATGAATTAGTGGATTATGATTGGAATAAGCTGCTTGAGCCTAGAAATGGGCTCTACCTGAAGAAGTACTATGCTTAGGCTTAGCACTTTTTCTTGTATTTTTATTGTATGTATTTTATGTACAATAGGTTGTCAGTTTTGTTTTTTATATTATCTGCTAGTTATTGCAGATGTCTTCCGAAATGTATGTAGGTTTCGCTGATGGCGCCAGTTGTCACACTTGTAACCTAGCTTCGGCAGCATGGATTATCTATTCTCCCATAGGACAGCTTGTTGCCGCTGGTGGCACTTGTCTAGGTCCTGCTTCTAATAATGTTGCTGAATATAGGGCTGTAATTGAGCTCCTATGGGATGCTTTGTCACGTGGCATCACCCAACTTGAGGTCCGTTTGGATTCTCAGTTGGTAGTTTCCCAGCTCAATTGAGCTTATCAAGTACGAAATCCTACCTTGTTATGTCAGTTCATGCAAATTCGTTTATTGGAAAGAAATTTTGAAGTCATTACTTTCAATCATATTCCACGTAACCAAAATTCATTGACTGATGCATATGATAATTATATTTTGGATTGGCATCTCACACACATTTCATAAAATATACAAAAAACATGTAAAGAACACTTGTAAATAAACCTCCAACCAAAAATATATATATATATATATGTAAAATATCTGTCTGTAGATAGATCGAGTCTGATCCATAGATCTCGTCATATACAAAATATACAAAATGTGGATCATCATCCATCAAAATGCCCTAGAACTATGCCTGGCCACCCTAGCCACTGGGACCGCTTTGGTCCCCATGATCTCTAGGCACCCTTGCTTCCTCAGCCTCCTCAGCCTCGGCAGCCTCCACCTCATCTCTATATACAAGTACTACTCTAGCTACTCGCCTGAACAGACGTAGCCAAACCGGTGGAACCCTGACTACAAACTCCTGCATGGCTGTAGGTATATGCTCAATCCATATCGTAGGTACCCACTGGGTCAGCCTGGCCAGCTTCCCCTCTAGTACCCGGACCAATCCTGGGCCTCCTCCTACAACCGGATGCACGAACATACACGGGTACCCTTCAGGGTGGACTGGTCTAATATCTACATTTTGAAACATGAATAGGATTAAGACTTGTACATATGTATATATTCTATCATTTGAAAATTCATAAAAATTTGATAATGATAAAAAATTAAAAAATCACTTACCCATATTGCCCCATATTCCTCCTGGAGGGAGAACAAGGTCGAGATCACCTCGAAAATCCATCCCAGCGTATGGAAACTGCTCCAACGCCGGTAGCTGTCGTTCCCACCATATATAAAATTCATCATCGTAAACCATGTGTACTATGTCTCCTCCTCCTTAACGGAGGAATATGTCTCCCCACCGGCTCAGCCTTGGCTGACGGGAATGTCTGACCTATAGTGGTATCGTAGGGCTCATAGCTGGTACTCTTGAAGAAGAAGAATGCTACTAGTATGATGGCATAGCCAAAATTATTGCATCTTCATCTCCTACAGTCGGATAGTTGCATCTTCATGATGGGGAGCACTCCCGAGCACCAATCATAGAGGGCACCTCTAAAGCAATCAACTGCCACCCTCATTTGATTTCTGGTGGCCATATGTAACCCTGACGATACTGAAAGTCTCACAATAGTACTAGCTAGTACTTGGAGTGTGAAATCCTGGATGTCTGTAATAATAACACTGCTGCCCTTCTTTTGCGTACCCGGTGTATAGAACATGTCAACATAGTTTTGGACACTCAAGGGGTCCCCGCCCCTACCAGTTCCCTCCAAATTAACCGGTGCCCACCGTTGTGACAACCCGGTTATGAAATATATATCTTCTACAGTAAGCTATAAAGTGTCACCTTGAAGATTGAACATCCCCATGTCATGATCCCAGTAATTGACCATGAATTCCAGTAAGCGGACATTTGCTCACATGGGTGATGCACAAAAGAACTTCAGCAGCCCACAAGTCCTCAATGCGTGTAACGTGGGCGTGCTTTGGAGCGCCGCATGATCCATTATTTCATGCTCTCTTTCCCTCCACTCCAGCACCATATTTTTCCTGGCAAATACATATAATTTGGTTCAGTATTTCATCATAAAAATTTAAAATTTTTGCATAAATTTTGAATTTTTCCCTATAGCGCAGCATTCGCGACTGTCTACTTAGACAAGTCGCAAGTCATTCGCGACTCTCCTGTTCAACAACTCGCGAATGAAACGCATATTCGTGACTCTTACGCTTAGCAACCCGCGAATGTGCTTTGCCATAATTTAGGATGATGAAAAATATTGAATTCACCTTTAAATTTAATATTTTCAGATCAAATTGACGAGTTCAAGCTATAGAATTACCTGAAGCTGACGGATTCCAATTCTGACGGTCTAATTGTCCACGGTGATCGATCGAAGGTAGAGGGTAAACTTTCCTTTTTGGTTCAAAAAGTTCAAATGGTGAGAAATGTTTTAATTTTCAAACTATTTATAGAAATAATATTTCATAAAGTGGGTCTTTTTATATAGTTTGAAATGTCACTTAACTAATATCACCCTCTTTGTGCCTTGGAACAGGTTTACCAACTTTTACAAAGTGTTGATGCTTCTATAGGGTGGTTTTGCTCTTATCACTCCACATTAACCTTAGTATTCAACGTTTTGCCATGGACTATGGTATTCTAAGCCATTAGTCCCTTGTCTCTACCATTGTTCTTCCGTAGCTAGGGTCCTTATTTCATGAGTATCATCTTTTCATGCCCTTGTCATCCTTTGGTACTCATGCCATCACTGTTTCAGGCCCAGGGGTTTCCTCATAGCTATTTTTCACGCCAAATAGAGCTTCTTCTGAATCTCTTTTTACAAGATATATCTTTATAGGACTCCTCGCCCTTATGGAGTTTCTTTAGGCCCGGGTCTGACTCCTTCAAAACAGACTTGACTGCCGAGTTATCTCGTCCATTCAATCTCGTTAAGAATATGTGAACGGGCATCCGCATGGGTGGTAGGTTATCTCTTTCTCGGACCATGCAGAATAATACGAGAAAGGATCACTCTCTTTTCTTTTGAATTGAGAAGAGTATTCTCGGGTATAGGTTTATCACTTTTCCAGACCTAAGGGACTAAATTTACGGAAAAGGAACACCCGGTTTGAGCTTAGTTTTCTCTTTTTCATGCTCTGGACCCAAACATGAAAAATATTCTGAGTGTACTTTGTGTCTTTGTCATGCTCGTTAAACACTAAAGAACAAAGCAACGAGTTTATTGTTGTAAGCCCCATTTCTCATAACCAAATGGATCTTTCTAAGTGATCTTGCTTTCCTTCACACTCGTAAAACTCAAGCTATTATATGCTGTTCTGGAAGGAGCGTTGGGTAGGTGGTAATTTAACCTTTTTCGGACCTCCCTGACTAAGTACGAAAAAGGTTCACCTTTTCTTCTTCGGAAGTTAAGAGAGTTCTTCTGTGGTTTGTTTTATACTTTTTCGGCCTCAGGAGACTAAATTGGACGAAAAAGGACCCCCCTGGAGTCTTCTTTGGCATTTTCAGATTCTCTAAATGTGAAAATACCGTCTTAGCATGTACTAGTTCAGGCTCATTAAATCCACGAATCAGTGTATCAAGCATTATTTTCCCATCTCTTCAAGCTTGTTAAAAAATGAAGAGGGAACCGAGTTTACTTTCCTGGACTCGTTAAAATTTAACAAGGAAGGTAAGGAAGAATTTTTCTCTTGTTTTCAGTAATGGCGGCATGTCGTCCTTGAACATAGCACTCTTTGTTTTCCGATATCCATGTTTCAGTATACACTTGTGCTCAGCTATCACTTTGAGTTTCTTACTCCTCCTCTTATCCATTATCCTGGGGAATCTGATCATGTCTCCTACATGACATATAAGTCTAGTTGGTCTATCTATCTGTTGTATGCTGCCTTGGGTCATCTCTATGTTGTGCTCATTGTTCAAGGACTTTACCCAATATCTGATCTATAACCTGATCCCATCATTGTTATATCTGTTATATATTTGTGTCTCCCTTCTTTTTCCCAGTTCCTAGTCACTCTTGTGATCCGTTGGAGGATCTGTTGCCTTCCTTATCACAGCATGGTTTCGTTTCAGTACTTCCTGATGACGAAGACCTAGAGTTTTGACGATCATACCTCAGGATTCACTTTCATCATTGGTGAATTCCTTTGCTTCAGTTGTCAATTATCCCTTATTGGTTGACAAACTGTTGAATCCTTTCCATGTTTGACTTCAGCTTACCCTTATTCACATGGCTTGGATTGTACTGGTTCTTTGGGATCCTTTATGAAGACCTTAGTCTCTCACATATGGACTAAGTTGTGCAAGAGTATGTTCGATTTATCTACATAGCTTCCAGATCTTTGAAGACTCATCATTGTATATTGTGGCTTCGCTCCACCTTTGTAATATACGTGGTTCTATACCCGTATCATATGATGTAATCAAATATTGTAAAGGAGCTAATGTTCTAATAAATTGAACATATCATCCTCAGATGTAACTTTGTATATGACATTACTATGTTTTGTTTCAGGTACTCTCTCTGCTCCATTGGATTTCTGAGTTCTCCAAAGATAAATATTATAATGTATTTCGGCCATTTTTCCCCTCTGACCTCACACATTATGGGGCATCTGTTATACACCCAAATGGCACCTCTCCATCTGAGTGCCGACATCCCTCATGTTGGCACACAAAAGGACACTTATGGATAGAGGTTTGCCCAAAACACTATAGCTTGGCTTGTCATGAAATACATGCTTCCTCCATCCAGCTAGTTACTTTGCCATTTTTTCCATGTTGAGATGTATTTGTGACTCTCTTTATAGACAACTCGCACATCATTCGCGAGTCTCCTTTGTAGCAAGTCGCGAATCCATGTATTCGCGGGTTGCACTTATACATAGTCGTGAATCATTCGCGGGTTTCTCTACTACAGACCCGCGAATGTGTATCTTCACATTTAAACATTAAAACATGCACTAATGGGAGATTAGTTAATCCATTTAACTTAATTTCCTTAACTACTACAACTTCCCCAACCTTTGAGAATTGCCTTATTTCACACATATAAATACAGGCCTTGGGGAGGGTGTTGGTGACTTACACTTGGAGAGCAAAGTTATGCTAGTGGAGTTTATACAGAAGTCTTTGGAGCAGTGGAACTCAGAATCCTTTGGTAACAGAGGAGTCCTTGTCTCAAGCGTTGAGTTGTATCTGAACTCTTTCCATTATTGATAATAAATAGATTACTTCTTCCATATGTGTTTCATGTGTATTGGTTTGATAAATGTTTATGCTTAAAAATCTTATATTTGATTTATCTAACCTGCTTATACATATATGAATCATCTTGTATCTGGAAAAGTGTTTCTTGAAAGGTGAAAGAGGAGCAATCTTGAAGACTTCAGAAGTGGAACAGAGAGGAAGAATATTAGCAAGGATCGACCTTCGTTTAACAAGTAAGTCCTTTTGATCTTCCTATTTCTTATTCTGTACTTTAGAAGTCAATTGTCTGCAAGTAATTGAGTGTGTTGGTAACCCCAGACCTTAGGTTATTAGGTGCATAATCCCGTACAACAATCCTAGAATTACAAAACCTGGTTTCTACATCAGGATTCTCTGAAACCCTGCATAAGAAATCAAACCCTATATCAGATATTAGTGTTTAAACCCAAGCGACAGATGCAAGTTTGTGTTTTTAAGGTGGAAATTGCTTATGTCTTGTATTTATTATGTGAATACGCATGCATCTGCTAGCTTGGCATAAAGTTGGCCCTGCGTGGCTACGAATGCACCCATGATCTGGCCAACCCACCTGTATTAGTGCATCCCTATCAAAGCCTGCTCGCCAGCCAGAAAGACTGAATCTTGCTATCCGCCCAAATGAAGCGACATACTAAAGTGAGTGGTAGACCAAAAAGAATGAATATCGTTGTTCGTCCAGAGAAGCAATGAATATGGGTGTAAAGGTGAGAGATTTATCAATTGAACCTGTTGAATCAGAACCACGAAAAGTAGAGGTGGAGGTCTAAGAGACGGTCTAAAAGGTAACGGCCCTAATTTCGAAACTGGAAGCATGACTGAGGGTATCATCTGCTTAAAAACACAAGGATTGATTTTTGGAAAATGGCCATACAATCAATTTCCCTAGCGAAGAGATTGGAACAGGGACCAATAGGTGTCTCCCCCACTATGCTCCAAGAGGATTACAATTGGCCTAAATTCGTCAGGTCGACAAGCTGCCTATTTTTATCAATATGATGGCCCTTAAAAATTTGAATCAGTAATTACAATTATTTTTCATTTGGCTAAGTGCATACTCTTATGTCATAATCACCCAGGACTTGCACCTAGAATTTAACTTGACGAGTAGACTGATATTCCACTACTGAAATACAACAAAGTAGAAATGTCAAAAGCATCTGTTAACAGAAAAAAATTCAAGTGTTAGATGAGATACACAACTAACTTGAGAAACCATCAAATATCAATTTATGACGCATCTCTGACTTCAAAATTATGGATCATTTTGAAAAGATCTAAAATTGTATCAGCCAATTGACGTCTTGCATTCATTTCACTTCAACTTCACTTGACAAATCGGTGCATCCTACATATAGTAGTAATCTTGGCAATGCTGAGAAACACCTTCAAAATACCTCTCTCTGCACTAGTTCTCTGGGAATATGAGACCATCCACAAAATCCAATCAAAATGATCAAAAAATCCTTTATAATGATAGCATATAAGGCTGCAGCCTTAATATATTAAATAAGTAAACATGTATCTCTGGTAGTAAGCATTCTACAAGGGAAGGGTAGCTGCACAGAAAATTGATTATAAAAAATTAGATAGATCCTGAAAAGTGCCTGGCTCTCACTGCAACTGTTTAGTTATGTAGAAGTTTTCCTTACCCAAACATGTTAGACATCTATTCATGGTGCTCCAAAAAGTACAGAACACACATATGACGCAAAGAAGATGCATGATATGACTCAGAAAGATCATATATACTTGCAAAATTATCCAAAGTAAGGTCCTAAACAGAAAACACAGATCTCAGTGCTGAGGCTGGCCATTATCATAACAAAAAGGAAAAGCCACAATAAAATAAAAGAATACATGTGCAATAGAATATTCACACAAACATTTGAGGCCTTCTAAAAGATATTGATCAACAACTCTCAAAAGGTCTTGTGCAATATTTGTTGTCATCTCTACTGTACCAGTGTATATAAATCTGACACTAGTACCCCATCAGAATCATCAAACATTCTTGGATAAAACATATTTGAGTTCTAACATGTCATAATTTCTTTCATATTCAGCTTGAACTCTTTATAACAGGAATGAATCCTTCGTTATTTCCATAAGAAACACATAGAAGAAATCATAAGATTACCTCATCATTAGTTAAAATAATGCCCAGGTTATATTTGGAATTTCAATATCCTTTGCCTCTTTTTCCTGTTGAGGGTTCACAAATTTATCCCCAAACAATTTCTAGTTATTGTTTGAAGCCACAGTGCACTTAACATGTTTGAGAATATCAAATTCTAGGGTAAACAATGCAATCTACAATAACATCAAATTATATCACTTGAATTTTATAGGAATCAGAAAATGAGAGACAAGCCATATTTAAGATAACCACTTGTATCCCATGACAGAAAAAATGACACTCATACCCGGTAGCCACCATCAAACATAGCACGAAATGCATCTGAAGATTCTAGAAGTACAATCCTGTGGGCATAAAATATCCTACCTGCATTTAAGCACCATATTGTTTTCATTTGTTAGAGTAAAAACAACATTCTATAATAACTCATTCAATATTTCTGGAAAGCTTTATCTTAACTTTTCCATAGAAACCAATTCATCCTCCTTTGAGTAGCTATCCCCTTTCAAAGATCTAATGATATGCCATTTACAATAAACTTATTAAATGTGTTACTCCATAACGTCACCCACCTTCCACTAAAAAGGTAACATCTAATAAATTGTTACTATTGACGTACTACTCTCCCAAATATACTTGCAATTTTTTTTAAATATGAACAACAAACACAGATTAAAAGAAATTAATTCCAAAACTAAATTGATCATCTTGTTTATTAGAGTAGAAATACATTAATAATTGATAACCAATCCTCATAAGCAGTAGAGCGTTACTAAAATGAGCACGGGGACTTCACTTAGTGAACCTCTCACATAGCACGCACGATCGTGGGATATTAAAGAATACCCTTAATTTCCAGAGATATTGACCCAAAATATTTTTGTTGAAACCCCCTCCCAATACTTAAAACCTCCACCCCACCCCTTTTTATACCTCAATCCTTATAAACCACCCTACCCACCCCCACCTTAAACCCCTCATCCCCCAATACCGGCAATATATTGGTTCAATTTTTGATAATTTTAAAACCCACAATATGAACTAACGTGATAGGATATTGGACAAGTGAAGACCCCGTGAAAATGAGTTGCTTGCTTGCTGATAAATATCATTTGAGAAGTATCCTATCGAGTGATGAAGCTGCTCTACCTCCCTCTAAATGATGTCACTGGGCTCAGGAAGCTATGTCTGCATGTGTTGCAGAGGTTGCAAATGTTTTATTTGAGCTAGTGGAAACTAGTGTGACTAGATAGAATGATGCATACAAGATTTCTGTAGATGAAAAATATTATACTAAATGCTTTAATAATTACAAGAATTCAGTTAAGAGAAATGAGGAGTGTGTCAAAGTAGACACATTGATCCAAAAAGAAACAACAGAAACAGGAGGTAGTATTTGGGCTCAACTATGTTAACAATAATTTAATGAGTATCATAAGGAAAATCCTATATGAGAAAAATAGGTCTTGGGATTCACAATTGAGATATGCTTTATGGGTAGATAAAGTAAGCACTAAAATATCTACTAGAACATCGCCTTTATGATTATTATATGGAGCTGATGTCATTATTACAATTCATCTTGGAATCCTAGTAATGAATATGCTCTAGGATAAACAAGAATAACATAATGATATGAATGAAGAATTAATGAAGTTATTCATGTACGATAGACACAAGAACAATTCAATGACAAATTACAAGCATACCAAGAGAAATGAAAGTATTTTTTGATACAAGGTCTAAATACATGACGTTTTCCCTAGGAGACTTGTCCTAAAATAAGATAGGAGGAAGGGCAAGCCAAGGAAACATGGTAAGTTTGATATCATTTGCTGCAACCATTTTTTGTATAACTAGTTGAAGGATATAACTCTTACTTTCATAAGAAATTGCAAAGAGACGGTCTTGGGTCACCCATTAATGGGTGTTTTGTTAAACACTTCTTGTTTTATTAAGCATACTAAGTTACTGGTCATTATAAATATTCAAGACTTTGAAAGTTTTTTTTATTATTAATTAGCTAAAGTTTTATAAATGGTTTGATCTTGAACAATAATTTAAATTCTATAAAAATTCTTTTTTTCATTGATTAGCATAAATAATTAGTGTTAAAATATAGAATCCAATTTTCTTGCTCTTTTGTTCTATATCACTTGTTTCTCTACTCTCTATAATTTTAATATACTTAGCTAATCTTTTCATTTTCAACCTACAATATCTGAACTAAAATTGAGCCCAAATATGGTGAGGAAAAAACTAGAAGAGAAGGGATTGATAAAGGATCAAGGATGCAGTTGGATTGTGGTAAAGAACATGGTGCACACATTATTTTCAAGTGACACATCACACCAACAATTATAGGAAATCCATGCAATGTTGGAGATCTTAGTTGGATATATCAAAGAGATAGGGTGTGGACTAGACAAAATGATAAGTTTCTCAACATAGAGGAGGATGAGGAAGATAACATGTTTTACTATGTATATTGATAGATAAATGTTTGCAATTCCTTTTGGTTTAATCAACATATGACCAGAGGTAATTGTCCATATTTGTAAGAAAATATGCTTATTTCGATAGCCATAATGCCATTAATTACATATCTAGAATTAATGAATGCCAAATGTTTCCATCAATGTGATCTTTGGTACTTTGGCAATGGTAGTTGGAAGTTGAAACATGCAACACCAAGAGTGTGGTAGTTTGTTAGTACAACACCAAGATTTGTAATGTTTAGAAATTTTCTTCTACTTTATATTCTTATCCCATACTAATTAAATTGAGCCACAAATCATAATTAGGAATGTTATGGGTTGAGGTTTCCTCTAGGGATAATGTTTTAGCTGCAGCATATTCCATTCATGGTGGTACTTGTCCAATCAGGGACAAATTTTATGTAAATTAGCTGTGCCCCCCTTTGATTATGACTGACCTATAATGCTTGAAACACTCCTCCAACAGAAATTTTATGCTCCTTATCTTCACTCATGCTAGAGCGTTCATACAATAGAGCTCAAAAAATAGAGCCTTCATAAGTTCATACAATAGAGCTCCCACCCACACATGCATATTCTAATTGCTAATTAGGAGGTTGAAGGATGCTACAAGTGGTGGTACTTCTAGTTCCAGAATCCTTCACTCTTATATGCCAGCTAATGGTACCATTCCCATTCTCTTCTGTCTACTAGCCCATTTTCAGCCATTATATATTCATTTAGGTGCCAACAACTGGGAGTATGGACAACTTAAGTGCTTGCTAGAAAATCTAAGTAAGAAGCAAAGCAATTCTTAAGGGTATTAGCAGACTTTGAAAAACAACCATTCCATCCAATTACGGTTTCTTTGAAATTCTGATTATAACTCCTAAAAATGTCTATACTGCTGAAAAAATCCCAAAAATGCAAGTACACTTTTGAGGAGTAACAACCTACACACTTAAAAGTAGGCCCTTCTGTCCTCTTTATGAAAGGAGAGCCCAAATTGAATAGGCTACAATTTCCTCCTCCTATTGGGTCCTAGGGCTCCAAATCCTAGGAAATAGTTTTCCATGCAATCCAAAACCTCTTATGAATAGTTTGTAAAACTTGTCAACAGTCCAATTTGTCTTTGTCAAACTTGTTAACTTATAAAAAGGTTAACCATATTTATTTGCCTGAGGTTCAAACTAGTAAACTTGGCTTGTTTTGGAGCTAAGTGTTGAATTTTAGCATGTGCATATATTCTTTAAATTTTGCATACTGTAAGATAGATAACAATAATACAATTGCAGTAGATAATCAAGCATCAACACAAATGAACACCAGATGTTTTCACAGGGAAACCTTTAAAGGACAAAATCCCCAAAAGCATTAGTAATCCATCCCTTAAATGAGATGACTAAGTTTGTAGCAGTAGTAAGAAAAATATCTCAGAATTCTGAGATGAATGTTTACACAAATTTGTCAAACCCTAGAAAGCTTGAACAATATTTCAAACCCTAGCAGACTTGACCAAAACCTGCCACGTGGAGGATGAAGACAAGCTTCCCAGAAAAATTCTTCTGCTGCCCAAAAATTTGCAGACTAGGGTCTGCCCGAATTTTCTTTCAGCTTCCCAAGACTTCTTCCCCACTGCCAAAGCTGCCCAGAACCTACCTGCTACTGCCTGGACCAAATTAGGGCTCCCATATCTTCTTGAGGGCTGCCCGAACTTTCCTATGTGCTACCCAGACCAAATTAGGGCTGCCCGGATCTTCTCGAGGGTTTCCCGAAATTTCCTGTGGCTTCCTGTGAACAGTATAGGAAGCCCATATCTTTTTGTGGGCTACCCACTAACCTTCCTGTGGCTCCCCATGAATAATTTAGGGCTTCCCAAGAATTCTTGTGAGCTGCCTGGATGTCCCTATGTTTGCTCGTGACTAAATTAGGGCTATTCGGATCTGTTGTGGCTGCCCGGATGTACTGTGGAGTTGCCTGTGAGTGTGGTGGCCTATTTAGGGCATACGATTGTTTTCAAGATTTTTTGTAATATTTAGAGGAGACACAAAATTTATAACAGTGCAAAAAAATCATATTTAGGGATGAAACGTTTATTGATAGCCCTAAAAACTAAATTAAAATGGAGGCAAAAACTATTCATCTGCAGTCATCTGTATTTCTAATAGAAAACAAACTATTCCTTTACTGTAAACTACAAGTATTTTAATATATCAATAGCATGAAGCTATGTTCTATAGAAAGTAACAATAATATGTTGTGACTCTATTCAAAGATAGGTAAACCCTAAGCCACCTCTTAAATCCATGTTCGTAGCAATGGCAATGTCAATATCAAGTATATGCTACTTGTAGTTATGGAGCATCATTTTTATTCACAAGAAAATTAATAGGTATACTAGTTATGGGTAATAAAAGAATATTAGAAAATGATCTAATATATACAATTTAAAGATTCCTAGGATGTAGATAAGATAATATCATTTTATTAATGTCCAATGAATGACCAAAAAAGTAGTGTAGACAATAGGACTCAGAAGTACAATTCAATACAAGTACATACTAGGAGGGAAAAAACAACTCCTATCACAAATCTACACAAAAAAGAAAAGTAAAATAGCTAAACAACTGACCATAGTAACAAGAATCAATACAATTGAAATGTCATTGTCATCCATAAAGTGAGGATTCCAATGCATAATGGTCCTATTACCAATTTTGGGCACATAAAAGTCACCTGCAACCATCTGGAAGTAATAATTTATAAACTTGGGCATGTGTTCAACATCAAACAACAATAAGGTCAAGTCTGGGTAGTTTTTGGATCTTATAACGGCTTGAAAACCCCTAAAAACTTATACTAGGGACATGTAAAATTTATTGTAGCATGGAGAATCAATTTTGGGCATGAACAACAAACCTAAGTAGACCTGGTTATGCCCTAAAACAATCATCTTTGACATACTTCATGTGGGTTTTAATGCTTTGGAGCTAGTCTTATCCCCTTAATAGCATCACCTTGAAATCTAGGCATAAGAAGGTCAAATATGGGGATAATTTCAACATTGAAACAACATTATAGGTACATCTTAGACCTCCAAACAACACTAGTAAGCATAATTTCATTTCATGTGCCTCCTAGCAGCCATGATCAGCAAGTTATTGACTATTATTGAGACACAACAACAATATTTCTTGAAAATATTTGCAACTACACCCTCCAGTAGTTACAATACATGTGGTTCTTTATTTGTGTGCGATGCTAATAAAATCACATTTCATGGCAATGCAGTTTCTTGAGAGAGGTGGATTGTCTTCCCTTTTGAGGCCTTCCTAGAAGTTTTTTTTTTTTGTAGTGTGGCAATTTCTTTTATATGACTTATTCTTTAGGATACTAAAACTGAAATGATAAATTTTGGCACCTGAAGTTGAGGCTCATGGTACATTTAAAAGTATTTTTGTTGCTTTTGAAGCAATGGGACATTACTTGTGGATAGCACCGTTTATGTCAAAATGAGGAACAAAAACTAAAAATGAAAAAGAGAGTGAAAATATCAAGCTAGAGCATGCCCCTTGGTTGTTAAAACATTACAAAGCCATTGTATTATTTTGGAGTACCTTGTGAATTATTCTTTGTAGTTAACTATGGCCTTTGTATCATAGTTGTCAGTGCAAAGAGTAGTTGGTGGCGGATATGTCTTCGTTCAAAGGAAGCAATAGAAATAGGTATTAACAATACATAATTCATCTGAGGTAATTGCGAATAGAGAGTAGAATATTAGGGATAATGTAATAATTGATCTAATACATCAAAAGGAAGTTATAATTGTTTAACACTAATTTGAACCAAAAAATGATGGTAAGTCCTAACTAGATATGGTCATCATTAATCAATGGATGATTACATGAACGTTTTTTTTCACAATCATGGATCATTTTGACATTAGGGATATAGAAACAGATATTGCTCTCAAGTAGTACCAATAAAACTACACTAGAATTCATTATTGTGGATACACTTAGGACTATATGCAAGTTTGTGTAGAATAACATGTAGACGTATGTGCTAAAAAGTGTGTCAACATTTTTGGTTACCAATGTGAAAATTAACATAATGCCAATGAATTTTTTTTTTAAACCAATCAAAGAAAAATCACTATAAATCTAATTAGGACAACATTGTGTAGCCTAACAAAAAACCTCTCTAGGTAGAAGAAGCTCACATAAATTGATGCCAACAAAAAAAGAAAAAATGACTTTGGTAAGAGGCTGAAAGATATAATAACTCTAACCATGACAACAATATATCATGTATTCCAACCCCTTGATTATATTGTTGTGTATGATCCATTGTTACATCCATTCATCTATGGTGCATAATCTCTACTTTTTTCTATAGGTCGTTGCTCTTTTAGAGCTTTGGAACAAGAGGAAATAAATAAAGTATGAGTAGAAGAAGGACTATGTTTTACCCAAGCATCTAGATTAGAATGTGGTTATGTTAAAACTTAAAGGATCAAATCCAATACTTTTGGAGATAGAGAAATTCCCCACCTAGGAAATATGCAGGCCATTACATAGCTAAAGAAGGATATACCCTTCTCCACAATAAAAGGACCCTGGAAATTGCCTTGGATCCCAAATGGAGCAAAACTTGGTCATTAGTATACATTCAAATACTAATTTTTTCTTCTAGTTAATGGCTCATCAAAAACTTCTAACTACATAAAATCTCCTCAAGAAAGGCATCTTAGGTCTATCTTGGTGTCTTCTTTGCAAAGAAAATGAAGAGAGTTCAACTCATTTCTTCCTGTAATGCCCCCTTTTGATTCGAGTCATTGAATAAGAAATGAAATATCTTAGCCTTTCCTTGAAACGCCATGGTCCTGGCTTGAAATGAAGTCTTTTCTAATAGTATGTACTATGTATAATATTCCAGTACTAGAATTTGAATGTGAATATTTTTTAGAGTAATTTTTATTGTCTTTGCAGAGAATGGAATATATGCTTTAAAGAAGGTATTGACCCAAACTAACAAGCAATTACAGTCAATAAAACAAGAGATACATGTCCCATCTCTTTTTAATTATCCCAATCTGCTTCATCTTCTTGATCACTCTATTATTGCAGTGAAGGTAGTGTTTTCACTATTTCAACACTTGTTTTTATTAAGTTGTTGTTGAGCCTAATTACTGTGCAATTTTTATGGAAATCTGCATAGCTGAACTCTTGTAGGAATTAAGCTTTGCAATTTTTTTGCCTCCAACAGTGGCTGAAAATAAGTTACAGTGAGATATGCATACCACCTCATATCAAAATTCAGACTAGTCATCATAAACGCCAGTAACATGGTAACTCTTTGTTAGTATAAGTAAATTTCTTATGCATAATCGTTCAATCACGATATTTGTAGAGTTCTTGTGTAATCGTCATAGAGCTTTGTTGTTTTGTAATGTACATGTCTTACATTACCTACTACATAGATTTATTTGGTTGTTTGATAGATTAGGGTTATAACTTATGTGGTGGAATGTTTTGAGGGAACCAAGGATTGCAAACATATACCTCTGGCATATTATTCTATGTTTATCGAGGGATAACTCTTCAATATCCCAATTAAGGATGCATTTTCTTTTGGTCTATAAAGGAGAAAGTTTTCATTGATAATACAAAATATTTAGTCTTGGCATCCCTAGTGTTTGTTTTTGTTGTTTACATGTCAGTCCAAGGTTAAATCGAATACAACCTTTCACCAACACATTCATTTGAAGCATGGATCTATTAAACACTGAGGGATAAATAACAATCTATGTGCAAACCTCTCAATGCTTAAATAATTTTCGGCTAAGATGGATCTATGCTAGTTTATTTTAATTTTAATTTATATTTGTTGACTTTTCTTTTCTTGTTTTTTGTTTTTGATGTGATATTGGACGTCAATTTTTTCCCATTTTAGTTTTATGCACATTACAAGCATTACACATCTCATCCATACTGGGCTATAGAATGCACTTTTCTTTTCTTAGTGAAATCATTTAGGAAATGGGTATTCTTTTTATGATGCCCCCATATTTGCATTTACCCCAAGCTGATCCCATTGACCTAATTTAGCTGTCATTTGTTGGACATCAATAATTATTAATTATCTTATCTACAAAATTCTCTTTGCTTAAAGGCTTCATTTATTTGATCTTAAGTGTTGCATATGGGTTCAATATCTTTCTTTTGGAATTTCTCTTGGATGAAATGATAATGGAATTCAATATGCTTTGTCCTTGCATGGAAGACTAGATTTTTAATAAAATTAATGACACTGTTATTGTCACCAAGTAATGGTATTGTTTTTTCCTAATGAAGATACAATCCAGCAAAACTCCTCAACTAAATAGCTTCACATGTTTCTCCAATCACTGCTTTCTATTAATCCTCTACAGATGATAGAGAAACTACAGAATGTGTTGTACTCCATGAAATGGCATATGAACCTATTCTATAATAACCCTACACTATTTGAGTTAGTGAATCAAACTAACATTAAATCTCCAATTTGACTATTGAAATTCAAAACTTGATGCATATTTGATGTTTCTCTTTGGACACTTTGTTTCTTTTTAATTTATGATTCTGGGACTAGTCATAAATATATAAAGCAAGTTGACTTAAAAACTTAAATATAATCTAGCTTTAGTGAGAAATATCAAGCTTCCTACCAATATGTACAAAGTTGCACTAATGGATTGAGTTTTTTTCAAAGCTGAAAATTTGATTCATTTTCTACTGGTGTAGTTGATGGTTTGCAATCATTCATCTTGAAACTTTTGAGCATTTTACAAGCATACTTCTGAGACATGAAATGCAGTCACTTCTTTAGCATATCTCCATACATAGGAAACAATGTAGATCTCTTGAGTCCACCATTTCAAAATCCTTTTTAAGATTAACTTTCATATCTTCATTTCAATTTGTATTGTTAAATGTAAGAATTCTATCATCAATTTATAATACAATGATAATGATCCTATAATTTCGGATCTTCACATACATGTTAGGATCTAGCATTCCTTGTGAATCTACTTGTCCTAAAGTACTCATGTATTTTTGAATACCATCCTGATTAAGAGTGTAAAGTGTCTTGGTTTACAAACCAAATTTTCTTTTACCAGTTCAGTGAAACGTTCAGGCTATTCCAAGAACAATTCTCTTATGTTTTACCATTTAGAAATGTATTTTTACACCAATAGGTGTTTATATATTAGAATCTGGGGTGGACTAGTGCCTATGTTTTTCTTAGATTGCATGAGGATGAGACAAGTGTATTGTCCATATTGATTTTATGGCAGTCATTCCAATTCAAAATAAACGACTATAAAAAAATAAAAATAACTGACAGCTATGCATGGATAACAGGGAACTAATGCATGAGTAACTCATAACTTATGCACATGGAGAACAAGTAACTCGTTACTGGCACTTAGCATGGGACCTATCGGTGTCCACCGACCACAAGTTATGTGGATCTGCTAGTTTACACCAATCTGGAAAACTTACCATGCACATTGATCTACCAATGCAAGTGCAAGTAACATGGTGATCATGTTGGCCATTGGTGCAAATATCTCATCATAGTCTATGTCCTCTATTTTCTCAAATCATTTTTGTAACTTTTACCTACCTTTATACTTATATACTACCATCATATTTATAGCCCATTTACAACCAATTGTTTCTTGTATTTTGCAACTCAATACGTTTCCATGTATCCTTTGTTTTGTACTTTTTGTTTTCCTTTCATGATACCCTCCCACTTTGAAGGTATGAAACCATTTCTCATGTAATGACAGTTGTTTCTTAGGAATGTTTTTGAATTTTCAAGTACCAGAATTAAATTTCCTGGGATTTAAGTCATCCTGTGTCAAAGAACCTTTACCTTTTGATTTCTTAAGTTGGTTTATGGTTTGAATTCAGATCGAAATAATCATTGATTCCTTCAAAGTGTATAAATAAGGGGGGAATATGGATAGCTTGGGGCATTGGTTCCTAGACTCAGGGGAATACCGACACATAACTTATCTATTACCTTCCTCTGACAATGGATGTAGTAGGTTTCTGTCAAGAAACAATCTTCTTACGTTGGCTATTGGGGGATGGATATTTTTGTCCCGAATTATATTCTTGAACACTTTTCAAGATCTGCACAGTCGAGGGAACCCTCTCTATCAGCCATGAGAACCTGGAATAAAAGAGTTTCCTGAGAGTGATGGATATTATTGTTGTGGCAATGAAACTGTGGGGTTCAATCCCTTTTAACCAGTTTTTCAACTTCTCCAACTTTTCAAGCACTGGGAATTCAATTCTTCAGGAAATTGAATTTCACTTCAATCCTGGATCTGGCTCTATTCCATACCCACAACACAAATTGAAATTGAAGGTACGGATGACCATATTTTTTTATGTAATTTCATGATAAATTTTCATTTTTTTCTATGTTATATTGGCATTTGATTAGCCTCTTCCTAGTTCCATTTTAATTCATTTGTATTTGTTGTATACATGATTTAGGTCTCAGTCCTATTATGTCGATCATTGATCATCCATTGTAGTTTGTGAAGTGGTTCTCAGTTTCTATATTTATTTGTGTAAAGCAGTGGGAATTCTATAATTTTTTTTTGGTTTGGTTGGAATACTAACCAAAATTATCAAATATTTAGGCCTTACTGAAGAGGACTTGCTAGTATTTTTTGGTTGTATTAAATACCTCTTAGCATACAAAGTTCAAACTAACCAAGCTCCTATTTACAACAAGTTTTACCTGGCATACAAACTAACCAAGATCTTGTTTAAAACAAGTTTTACCAAGTAAGTAAACCTACTTGACCCACAAATCAAGACCCATTGACAACCTAGACTGCATTTTTATTGTATCCAGGCTATGTGATCTCCATGCTCTTCTTCACCATTAGTGTTGTTTTCTCTCTCTCCTTGTTTCTTCTATGTGAAACCTCCAAAACCCATTTCATGTACCATTCCCTTTTCTTTTTTCATTTCTCATTTTTCATTTTTGGTAACATAGCATTACATCTGTAGGCATTGTTGTAGGAAAACCAAGGTGGACGTGCAATCTATTAGAATGGAAACTAATAGTTTCCATTTGCAAGTGTTTAGAATCCCACTGTTTCAAATGTGTTGGTTCTGGATGAGAAAACATAATAATATTGAAATGTATGTCAATAGGCATGATAGGAAAAACACATGAAAAATTATACATAAAACAATAAAGGTAAAACAATATTTCAGGAACAATGATTGAAATATAATGTGTTAATATTTCTCATATTCCCGATTCTTAAAGGGTTCTAGCTGAATGGAAGAACGCCTGCCTTATAAGCAGGAGGTCAGTGGTTCGATTCCTCCATGCCCTAATGATATTGCAATGTATTTCTAAAAGTAAAAAATGTAGTAGTGCAAGATTGATGCAATATTAGACGCAACACTAAATGCAAAAGAGGATGTAAAAGTAGACATCACACAAAACACAAAAGTACATGCAAAAGTGGACCTTATGTCAGATGCAAATGTGGACACAAAAATGGATGTTACAGTAATCGCAAAATTGGATGCAAAAAAAGACTCAGCACTAGACACAATTAATGACTCAAAACTAGATGTAATACTAGGCCCAAAACTAGACACATCAGTAGATGCAAAAGTGGACTCCTAACTAGACGTAAAATTGGACATTAAATTGGGCACAAAATATGGTGTATCGATGGACATAAAACCAGGCGTAACACCAGGTGCAAAATTGGAGGCAACAGTTGTCGCAAACAAAAACTTAAAACGAGACGCAATATTGGATGCAAGATGGGACGAAACATTGGATGTAAAACCTTGAATGCAAGATGGGATGCAACATTGGACACAAAAGTGGATGCAATATTAGATACAAACATGGTTGCAAAACCAATCACAACACTAGGCACAACACTGGGTGCAACATTGGACTCAAACATAGATGCAAAAAAATACATCAACCAGGATGCAACACTAGGTGCAAACCTAGATGCAAAATACGACGTAAAACGAGATGAAACATCAGGCACAAACATGGATACAAAAAATATGTAAAACAAGATGCAAATTAGATGCAAAGGGGGATGCAACATTATAAGTAAAATTGGATGCAAAACTAGATGCAAAACAAGATGCAATATTGGGCCCAAAATTGGATGCAAAGCTAAAAGTAATGCTAGATGCAAAATTGGACACATAATTTGATGCAAACATGGTGTAAGACTTGATGAAAAACTAGGAGCAAAATAAGACGCAACATTGGATACAAAACTAAGCGTCAAACTAGGTGCAAACAACAATGTAACAAAGGACATAAAAAAAGATGCAAAATTGGGCACAAATAAGGGCGTAACAAAAGATGCAAAAAAAATGGGCACAAAAATGGACACAAAAATGGATGTTAAAAAGGATAGGAAAAAAGATGCAATAGACGACATTTTATGAAATTGTACAATAGCGCCAGGTTTAGCGCCGGATTGTTCACCAAAATTGAGAAAAAATTACACTAAAATCTGGTGCTAAATCCAGTTTTTGTTGTAGTGATTTGACTTAGCCCTAATCTTGACCTTTCATTGTTTGCCGATTTTAACAAACTCTGCAAATGCCAAATTTGACCACCCATTTGCATTTTTTGGCCAAGAACGCTTTCTGTCATCGCTCTTCTTCATTATCTGATGGTCTCTGAACACAGGAAATGCGCCTCTGATAACTTGAAGGGTACTTGCATAATATTTAAGTGAATAGGAACCGTTAGAACTCTAACAGGCCCATAAATCAATTGTTGCAAATGGAGTGCTAACAGCTAGCTCCATGAGGGATGCTATCCTCTCAGCGAGGTAGCAAAGAACCCTCGTAGACCAAGTGTCAAATCCATTGGGTCATCCTCAATCTTTCCTTCGAAGCCTCCATTCTAGTCTAAGCCACTATTTTAGCAAATTTATGTCACTTTGCAAACCATGCTTTTGACCATACTCTGAAACTGAGAACAGTTGTGACTGAAAACCTGTGCTTACAACTGAAAATGATAGCAAACTAAAATAGTAATGAAGGAAATGCTCGATGGTTTCCAAGCTTATTTGTTGCTACCTACTCAACCTAATTTAGTGCATAAGCCCGATTAAGTGAAATCAGACTTCCAATGAAGCCAATAAATCCACTTTCCTAATAGTTTTGTTCTTTTTTCATGTTTGATGAACATGAATGAAATAGATAATGGAGGAAAGCAATAACAAATAGACAGATCCTTACATCAGAGATGTGACTAGTCCTTACCATTACCTAGTCCTTCCATGTATTCTACTATGGGATCATAGGAAACATGGTGACTTTCAGCATATTCTGTCCTCTGTTCATGGGAAGGTTGTCCAGAGCTCCCTCCTTCAGGTGATTTGTCAGGCTAATACTTGGAAGGTCCTAGAAGAGGTCCCATAAGATCATTTTCCAATGAAACATCCATCCTTTCACTCAAAATTTCTGCAACTAGTGCTTCACCTTGTTCATGTGTCTCGACAGGGGCGTCGTCGTTTTCTTTAACAAAATCGAGTAAGCACATTCCTCCTTTACGGGGTGATATTCCTAAGGACGGAAAATCAAAAAATGTCTTTATTTGAGGGTTGCTGCCTTCTTCTTCGTGACTCAACACCTCACCACAAACTCCCAACATATCAATAGATGGAGAGGGGTTGCATGATTGTTCCTTTTTATCATCTTCTCCTCCATATAGGTTTCTGGGATGCACCGTCTCCTCTACCCTCTGTTTCTGCTTAGAGGCTTTAATCATGTGTCGTATAAATTCAGAAGAGGAATAACACAAGGGAAGGCTATCACCTCCAGTACATTTATCGTCCTTCCCTGTTTCAACCTTCTGACTTTGCATTGAAGCTTGATTTTCTCCATTTGCAGACCTTGGTTCTATAACTGGTTCTTTAGGTATAGCCCACAGGTACTCCTCCTCATACTCATCGTACTTAGGCACACCGAAATTCCTTTTAAAATATCCCTTTACATATCTGGTACTGAGCAAATTGCAATCTTCAGAAAACAAGCCTGCAGAACCATATGCTCCCATATTAGGCTGATCATATTTATGTCTACCAAGGGAAATATTTAGCTGAACAGGGACTTTAACGTTCTGCTTGTAGGGCCCAACCAATGTTAAGTATCTTTTATTTCACCACCGTTGTCCTTACCTGACAAATTTTTGGACATCTTAAGGTTTTCCTCAACCTCCAAACAATCAGTAAACATATGCTACAGAGTGGTTGATTTTCTTTCCAAAAGAAGCAAGGATAGCTCAAGAGGAAAGGTGGCCGCATAATAGATCTTAGTAGCATTCTCCAAAGGTTGGACTTCCTTAGCCATGTTATAATAAAAGCTTGTGAATCTTCTATTAAAACTTGATATGGTCTCACACTCATGCCTCTTCAAGGAATAAAATTCTGAAAGTATTAGATCCGATGGCCTTATCCTACCCCAAAACTTTAAAAAGGTGCAAGAAAACTCTTCCCAGGTATTGATGGACTTAGGTTGCAAGTGTTTGAACCATTCTTTAGCATCCCCTTGTAAAGACTAGGAAAAATCCCTCATGCAGACATCATCGTGTTCTATCTCAAAAAGGTCTGAGAAATGTTCAAAGACTTGCAAATGCTTCTCAAGAGTGAAGTCTTTGGATTCTCCATCAAATTTAGGGAGGTACTTGTAATGTTTCGCAGGAAAATCATGGAGGATAAGAGGAAATTGTAGCGGTTTGTACTAGCTTGGAAAACTAGGAGATACCAGGTTAGGTGCAATAGATACGCCATTGACCGAGGTTTCATGAAGTTCACAGGGTTGACCTTCAACGTTATGAGCTCCAGGAGAAAAATCTGGGGCAAAATCAAATGTACAAGACGATGCAATGATTTTTGTTCGTAAAAAAGGATAAATAGGAATATATCCATAGCTCTGTTTCGAACGAATTGAACCATAAAAGGAATTTTTGATAAATCTAGGAAAGGATAAGAACAAATTCACAAGATAAGACAAGGCATCTTGGAAGAAACATAGACTCGAGTATCTTACCCTATCACCATGCATTTTCAATCCTTACAAGGAGTACATTTTTCCAGACAAATCCTGCTAGTTTTTCTTGACCATTTGATATATGGGTCATACAACCAACAGAGTCGCTGAAGTCTAAATCCTTCAAAAGTGGATTCTCCAGGTGAAAAGTGCTCAACCTTCTTAATGTTTGATCATTGTTCACCATCAACAACCAGATCTAAAACAATGCCGTTCTTCCCAGGGATGTTCTTCAATCTCATCCTCGACAAAGGTGCCAGTTTGTTAACACTGGAATTGAGCCAAAAGTTGAGGAAGGCCCACTCCTAGGTAATAGCAGAACCACTTTCTAAGAGAGAATTGGCCTTCTGCTCTTCTGAGAGGGATCTCTCACCAAATATTAACAATGCCAGATGTGTAAGTGTGAAACTATAAATTGTTCGTAAAATTGGTTGAAACAAGGCATAAAACCATTGGGGCGATGGGGTCAAGAAATGTAACAGAAATGAATAGAAATCATGTAGATGATTTCAATACATATGCAAGATATCCATTCAATCATAGTCAGGTTATAATTTTCTAGTGGGAAAGAAGAACATGAACATACCATCAACATAGAGCATTGGAAAATGAATTCTGCATTAACTTTAGAAGAAATTTTTGGTGAATATCTAAAATAACAGATGGAGCATAGAAAGTATGAATTCCAAACTATTATACACTAATTTCATATATGAAAGAAAACATAATGGAAGAGATAAACTAGAAAAAAAATTCACATGAGAAAGGAAGCAATAGACTATAGTACAAACAACACATGAATCCCTGTGTGAAAATGTCGACCTCGGCTCTACAAATTTATTTAAAATACTGGAACCAGACCCTATTTACAGTGAAGAGCTTCAGCCCTTGAAAGTTTCACAATCAAAATTATTCCAACCTCATCTCCCTCTATTGGGAGTGTATTTATACTATTCTAGTTCTGAATTTACTCTCCGAAATCAAACTCAAAACTTACCAGTCACAATCAAATGTTAACAGTCTAGAGAGTGGAACTATTTCCACGATTTACAAACATGAAAAAACATTATAGATAAAGTGGGTGCACTCTTCCTAAGTTAGATCTTGACGTGTTCGGCTACTGTTGTGGATTCTAAGTATGACGCCTTTCCATTTTTCTCAGGCAAGTCACCATTTACTAGGTCTTGGACCTTTTAGCCTGCCTGATGAGTCAGCATAAGGCCCTTGTTCTGTCCAAAGTGCATGTTTTTTTCATGTTCAAATGTGGCTTTCTACATGGTCACATGCTGGCAAGGCGGCCTACATCTTTCCCCTGCTCAAATTCATCCGCCGCCTCCTTCCTCTCTGGGTAACACTGTTGGGCATGAGGTTTGGAAGAAGGGACGCATTGCTTCTGGCTAAGGAAAGCCTGTGAGGTGGCTTATCATTCTTGTACTCCTCACCTCCAATGAGGTGGGATCTCCCATTGGAAATAAGGTGTAGCATATATACACCAGCCCCATCACCCTTGGTAAGTGGACTTCACAAACGGGGTTGTGCAGACATTAGACCCCTAATGTTCCCATCCGAACGAATGCTCCTACAGAGAACAATCTAGGACTGTCTCCTTCTGTGGAGGTTGTGGGTGTAATGATGGTATCAGGGGTTCTTGAAAAAACACCTATGGGAAGAAAGTGTCCAGGCAATGCATAACTGGAGGTGCGGGTATCTGAAGGTGGGTGTATCTCTCAAAATTATTCACGCCTGGGCCCCGATGGCTGGTGTCATACTTGGCGTGTAATACCAAGGTGACAGGTGAGTGTGGAAATTTTCTCACCAACCATCAGCACATCCAAACAGACAATATTTTCGAACCAGATCACCATCACCAAATCCTTTGAGCTTATATGGACTCGCGACGAAACGAAGACTCGAGCTTTGGAAATATGTTAGCTCATTCCTGGCATTCCAAAGGCGATATATATAAGTTTTTGAGACTGAGTTTTGTAATGACCATTCAAAACTTCCCGCACATTCTACCATTGAGTGTCCTTTGGCTCCATTATGTGTGAGGGCATGAGCAGAGCGATCTTTCACCTATTGGGGATCTAGTCATGTTGTTTCAAAGGGTGCGGCGCCTTAACATTTGCTATGGGAAATATCTCAGGTGCCTCCTTGGGTAGTTGATCCATGCTGCAAAGCACATGAAGTGGATTCTCCCATGCTTCCATGTTCTTGTGATATAGGAATTGGAATGGTCCTCCCCTTCTCATTGGCCTTGCCCCATGTGAATAGCGGATTCGCCAGTTATTTTCCTTATTTCCGTAGGCCAACTCACATGGAAGCCACCTGTCCTTAGGTAATGCAGCTCTACCACAGGGGTGCTTTCACCTGTACCCATGCTACAAATGGTGTCAGGATAATCAACCAAACTGTAGGGAGGTATATTACGCGTTTGAACGTCCGCTCCGCTATCATCTTCACACTGGATGTGAAACTTGCAGCCTGGAGGCCTTCTTAGCCCTCCGATTTGGGGGAAATTTCATGTCCACTGTCCACATTTCATCATTTCTACTACCAACTTCTCTTCTCTGGATACAACAAGCAGTTTTAGACTGAGGCATGTTCTAAACTGTCGATCGTGACCGACCCTTCCATGCAACCGTTGATCTGAGTGGGCCCTACCACTTTTCACAATGTGAAATTATGGTCCCCTCCATGCTAGTTTATATTATGAAATAAACCACAACCATAGATCTCTTCCCCTTTGGTTGTGTCCATTGATATTTGCAGCCGGTACCACTTTTCATGATTTGGAATCGTGACCTTATCCACACAAGTTTGGTTTGTGAAATTAGCCAAGACAGTAGATCTGGTTCTGCTTTCATCTCCAATGTCATATGCTTTCGCCCTTTAACCTGTTTCATGATTTGGGAAAGCTCCCTCTATCGAGTATGTTTGTTCATTGAAACTGTCTCATGTCGTCAATTTGGCTTAGCCCTGATCTTGACCTTTCATTGTTTTCCTGTTTTAACAAACTCCGTAAATGCCAAATTTGACCACCCCTTTGCGTTTCTTGGATAATACCGCTTTCTATCATCTCTCTTCTTCATTATCTAACGATCTCCGAACATGGGAAACGCACCTATGACCTAAAGGGTACTCTCATAATCTTTAAGTGAATAGGACCGCTTAGAACTCTGTCAGGCCCATAAATCAATTATTGCAAACAAAGTGCTAACAGATTGCACTAATTGCTTGATGATCTAAATGGCACAACAATTTTAACATGGTATCAGAACCATCTCAAGCAAGATTCAAGTTTGACTACTCTCCATTGAACACCAAAAGCAGTTTGGTTTCCATATAAGTCCTGCAAAGAGTTCCTTACTTGCTCTGAATTTATTCAGAGTGGTTGTGTGAGAGTGAAGGACCTTGAGAAAGTGTTCATGTTGAGAGGGAAGGATTGATTCTAACATAGTTTGAATGATTTTTGTTTTGCAATGAAATTCTATAGGTGCTATGTAGCTTGTGTGAAGATATTGTATGTTACAGCAGGATAATTATGCATTCTCAACCCTCCACACCTTGGATCCTAACACCCTTCAATTATTTTGATTGGAGGGAAGATATGCAGTTGTCCTTGTGCAACAAGGGATACTTTGGGATAACACTTGGAAGGGAGGTTGAGCCCCATCATCCATCTAAGAAAAACAAGTTTTTGAACCGCTTAGATGAAGCTTTTGGTTATCTATGTACTCACATTTCTACATATCTCCTCTTTCACCTTGAAGGTTTGAGGACTCCCAGGGAATCTTGGGAGAAACTTGAAGTCTTGTTTGGAAAGCAAGATGAGCTTCAGGGACACATTCTAGAGAACAAGTTGATAGCCTTACATCCCATCAGTTTCAATACCATCCATCAATTCTTTACTAAATTCAAGGTTTTTTCACTTCAATGCAACCAATGCGGAATAGAAAGAAAGGACGAGCAGCATGTGCTCTCCATAATCAGCAAATTAGGATCTAAGTATTATGTATTTGTCTCAATCTTCCATTCTGGAAGAGCTTCCATTCACAATTGGAATATTCCCTCACTTGATTCCTTTTTCAAGTCCTTAATACAGGAACAAGAGAAGTTGATCCAGATGGGAGTCATCAAGACTTCCAATGATCAAGCTCTCCTAGTGACAGACTCTACTAAAGCTCAAGCTAAAGGGAAATATAAGGGGAAGGAGCATAAATCAACTGATTCAAAGCCTAAAGAGAATTAGAATGCTTCTAAAGGGGATTTGGACTCCACGAAGAAGAAAATTTTGAAAAGAAGATGTGTTCCTATTGCATGAGGGGTTTTCATCCAGAATACTTTTGCATGAAGAAGACCCTCGACCAGTTGAAAGCTCTATGTGTATAGAACAATATTACCCTTCCAAAAGGTGTATAGATGTATGATTATGGAGAGAAGACTAAATTACATGATATATTCCATGCCTTGAAGGCAAGCCTCACTCCGTCAAAGGCTTATTTGATAGATTCGGGAGCATCCAACCACATGGTTTCCTCCAGGGAATCCTTCATCAATTTACCTCTATTAGGAGTACCTAGTAGTCATATGGGAGATGACTCTAAAATCCTATCTATTGACAGAGGTTCATATAAAATCCAGCATGATGAGTTCATTCCCTCTCCTACAGCAAAGACAATTGTTGAAGATGAAGAAGAAGCAGAATTTTCCACACAGTCAATTCGAATTGAAGAAAGTCTCCTTGAAGTGACTCCTTCTCATATTGCTCCGAAAGTGTATGAGACCTCTGATATCTCATCTCCTCACATGGTTGATCCAAAAGAAGGCATTTGAATCTCTGTTTTTGAATAAAAACTATCTTTCCATTCTTTGAAAAAATTCTCGAGTGATTCTTCTATTTTAAATTGTGTGCATAGTTTACCGGCGATTGTTTCAGAAAAGGAAGAGGAGTGTGATTTATCTATCTCTAATAATGTTGACAGTGTGTAGATAAGTAATACCATGGATATTTTGGAAATAATATCATATTGTAGGAGTGATCCATTCACTCTCATTGATCTAGAGCTTCCAGTAAATTCCTACATGATTGCATGCACCAATTTTCAGAATTTTGAAGAAGGAGAAAATTATGCATCTACCATCTCGGTGGAGCACACTCTCGGATATGATATGAATCTATTTGGATCTGATATGATATTATTTGGTTCAGGTTTTAAATTTCAAGAGCTTTTAGCAATGCGTGTAGCTGCTCTCATCAATTTTGGCGTGACAAATCAAGTACTGCAAGTCTCCTTCAAACTTGTTGTTGGGGCTAACTGAGACTGACTGTACTTGCATGCATTATTTTAGGCGCCTCCTAGACCAATCCCTACATTTTAGGAGCCACTAGGAGTGTTGGTACCAACCTCCTTTAGTTTTTGGGAGTTGGTAACTAGTTAATAATAGTTTCTCTTCAGTTACATTCAATCAAGTCTCCTCGAGTTCAGTTAGCGCTAGTTATGCATGGCTGCATGTGGGAAGGTAGCATGTTAGTTATCAGTTAGCGCTAGTTTTATCTTGTTTTTAGTTAGTGGCAGCATGTTATCCTTGAACATAGCACTCTCTCTTTTTTTTGATACCCATGTCTCAGTGTTCAATTTCAGTTCAGCTATTACTTCAATTTTATTACTCCTCCTCTTGTCCATTATACCTGGGGAATCTGATCATGTCTCCTACATGACAGATAAGTCTAGTCATTCTATATATAAAGTTAAAAGCTTCCTTGGTTCATCTCTGTGTCATGCTCATTGTTCAAGGAATCAACCCAATGTTTGATCTTTATCATGATCCCATCATTTGTATATCTATTATCTCTTGTGTCTCCCTTCCTTTGCCCAGTTCCTAGTCACTCTTGTGATTCGTTGGAGGATCCATTGCCTTCCTTATCACAGTATCATTTTATTTCAGTACTTCCTGATGACAAATACCTAGAGTTTTGACGATAGTACCTCAGGATTCACTTCTATCCTTGGTGAATTCCTTTGCTTCAGTTGTCAATTATCACCTTTTGATTCACCTATTTTAGGTGTCCTTGTGGGTAGGATTATGTCTACTATAGGAGAAAGTTCTTTTTTTTTCACCTCAGTCGTTCCGGCTAAAGGGGTGCCACCTCCCCCAGTAAGTGCCCCTAGATCTAGCATACATTTCTATGCCTTTGAATCCAGTGAGTCAGGTGGTCCAACCACCGGTTCACTCAAACCTAGCAGGTGCTTCTGGTGACATGGTTACTAGGATTCCTAGTATACCTATTGTTCCTTCCTCCTTCACATACATTGCCTAGAGTGGTCCGATAGGATCCTTGGCTTTCGTCTAAGGATTTCCTTGGAATGGGGGGAATATTCCCCCATCCACTCTGTATGTAGGCCCATCACCTTCTTATGTAGGAGTGTAGTTTGTAAACAATACCTCTTATGGGCAAAGTTTTCAAACTCTAGTCTCGGCCCCGTTTACGAGCTCTCCCTTTTCGTTGTTTAGCAGAGGGAAACCTGCTCCTGTTTTTCAGACCCTAGTTTCAATTGGGACGGCCCGAACTGCTTATACTGCACCTCCCACTCACAACCCTGTGGCTTATGGATGGAATCCGTTTCAAAGTAATCCATCCACTTCGCAACCGGTGGCAGGGGGCGACCCCACCTTTACTTATGGGAATTTGGGGGCAGGTCCCTCTAATCCCTAGATTGGCACTTTTAGTGCCCTAGTTTGACCCAATATTCTGTTCTTGGAAATGTTAAACTTGCCAAATTTGTCTAAGTTGATGAATGAACCAGTGAGGCATGACCCCTCATGGCCACCTATCCCCACCAAATTGTGATCGGACATCCCTAAATTTGAGGGAAAAGTTGGTGAAGATCCTGGGGCTCATGCCACCACATTTCATTTATGGTGTTCTTAGAATTTACTGAATGAAGATTTAGTTAGGTTGAGGCTGTTCCAGAAAACCTTAACAAGTACCGTGGAAAAATGGTACATTGAGTTGCCTTCTGCTGCTTTCAGTAGTTTCTGGGACTTGGCTAGTGCATTTCTTAGCCACTTTCAGCTTCCGGTCTGATATGATTTTTGAACGGACTTGTTATCTACCTTTAGGTAGAACAAGGCTACCCACATCTCAGATCATATCCAAGAGTGGAGGAGGCGAAAGAGGCTTATAAAATCCACCATCCCTCCTGAGTTCTTACTAGAGTGGTTCCTTAAATCCTTGTTGCCCTACATATATAAGGAGGTATCCACCTCAAGAGTGATGAATGAAGAAGAATCCATTCTCAGGGCCCAACAATCGGATTTGAATTATTCATAATCTGGGATCTTGTATGAGATTATCCCTGAGGCACTGAGGCCTACCCACGATGTGGAGAAGCCTAATCCTGGACCCCATGCTGATGGTGTGGTTGGGTCTGTAAACTCTCCCACTGTAGCATCTTTGGATAAAAAAATTCATCAGTTGTCCATCAAGTAGTCTACAATAGAGGTAGAAAAGGCTACCCCCTCCCCCCAGAGTGCAAATGTATCTACACAGACCTCTCAAAAGGGAAATCAGCATCCTAGTGGGAAGAAAAAGAGAGGAAAGAAAGGAGAGGGAAATCAAAACAAGTAGAAACACGTGAATAATGCTAATGGGGGGAAGAAAGAAAAGAAGAAGGTTAAATTCCCATGTAAGTTGTGCCACAAGGATCACCTTACTCACTTTTGTCCCCTTATGGAACAAGCCCAGAAGCTGCTAAAAGCTCAACAACCGGCTGTTCTGAAGGATCCTTTTCCCCAAGGGAAGAACTCTGCTTCAGCTTCTAATGTAGCAAGGGGCACTCAAAATTCCCTTGACCAAAAATATATCAACATGGTTCGATCTTCAACTTTGTTATAGACTAGGAATACAAACTATGAGGAAGAGACTTCTGAGAAGGGTAAGGCCATAGGTGAAACTTTTAACCCTCTCATGATCGAGAAGCCTGCTGAAACTATGCCGAAGATACCGAAAGGTGTCTTCAAGAAGACCTTGCATAACCCTAATGCTAGGGCTGCTTCAAACTACTCTGTGGTTGAAGATATAGCCCAAACCCCATGTGCAATGTCAGCTTTCAAGGTGTTCCAGAGCTGTCCCTTCTAGCGGGATGCCCTCTTAGAAGCTTTAGGCACCATGGACTCATCGAGTATCATGGCAAAATTTCATTTATCTGATGTTAAAATTTTCCTACCTTACCATGTAGCCTTATCAATAGATGTCATCCATGGTGGAAATACCATTGGAAGGGCAGTTTTTGATGAGGGTGCTTCTACATGCGTTATGTCCTTGTACTATTCGGGTAGTGGTTTTTCCACATGAAGGCAAGTTGGTTACCATTGAACAACTTGATTTTACTCAAAAAGGCCATTTAGAGTCTAATGAGTCCACTGTGCCATTGGTTGATCAAGTCAAACCTACTGCATAGAGCTTGGGGGCTGGAATGTACGCATCACTGATGGGCACATTCGATCTTCCAGCCTTGATTAACTATATTGGTTCTACTAGTGTGGGGAAGTCCATAGCCATGGTTGTTTATAGGACTGATCCTTGGGTTCTCCCTTCCCCCCATGAACCAGAAGTTCCCTTATCAGCAGTGGAAGTAGCTTACCAAGCTATCACTCAAACCACCGTTGATCCCATTCCATATCCTCTCACAGTCTCGAAGGATCTGGAAGAAGTCTATTTGCCCACATGGGTGGAAAACTCTTTGCACTCTATGGACTATTTAGATATGGTTTTACCTTCTGATGAATCCATTTTGCAATCCATGAGTGGGCGTGGTAAGATCTGTGAGGATATTCACCATCGATCCTATTTTCTCTCGGAACTAAGCAAAATAGAAAATCAAGAGTTTCATATGAGACTGTCAGAGGACGTTGATACACCCACCAATCCCTTACCCAGGGAAGGAATGTTTGCCAAGGGAAATATGGCAAATATTTCTGCTACTATACCTATCAACATCTCGGTAAATCCTGATGTCGTGGAAAACATATATATATATATATGTGCAAACTTCTCTCCTGATGAGATTGCTATCTAAACTGCCTTGTTTAAAGAATTCTGTGATTTCTTTGCCTGGTCATATGAGGAGATGCCAGGCATTGATCCATTGATTATTGAACATGAGATCCGAACATATCTTGATTCCAAACCTGTTCGACAAAAGTTAATACCTGTTAACCCACGTAAAGTGGCGGCTATGAAGGCTGAAGTTGAAAAACTGTTGAAGGCTGGTTTTATTTATCCCATAGCTTTGACAGAATGGGTATCCAACCCTGTTCCTGTTGATAAGAAGCAAGGGACCATACACGTCTATATTTATTTCAAATATTTGAATAAATCCTATCCTAAGGACAACTATCCCACACCATTTATAAACCAGATTATAGATGCTTGTGCGGGAAGTGAAGTGTTCTCGTTTATGGATGGTTTCTTCGGCTACAATAAAATTCAAATAAAACTGGAAGACCAACATAAAACTGCTTTCATTTGTCCTTGGGGTACCTTTGCGTACAAAAAAATTCCCTTTGGATTGAAAAATGTTGGGGCAACCTTTGAACGGGCTATGAACTTTGCCTTCCATGACATCAAATCCATTGTCGAACCTTACCTTGATGATCTACTTGCACATTCTCGTAAGAGGATTCAACATCCAGATCATTTATGGTTGATATTTGAGAGATGTAGATACTATAAGATCCGCTTGAATCCCCATAAGTGTGTGTTCTGTGTCGAGTCAGGAATATTTCTCAGGTTCAGTGTCTCTAATAGAGGCATCCAGGTGGATCCATTAAAAGTAGAGGCCATTGTAAATCTACCTCCTCCTCGTTCTATTAGGAAACTTCAAAGCCTGCAAGGGAAGTCTAATTTTCTTCGATGTTTTATCATTAACTATGCAAATATTACCAAGGGTTTCATGCACCTGCTTAAATAGGACACCCCATTTGTATGGGATGAAACTACACAACTCGCTTTCGAGGCATTGAAAAAAGCTTTGTTGTCGGCACCGTTATTGTGTCCACCAGATTATTCTAGGGAATTTATATTGTATCTGGCCGCGTCTGAGTCAACCATTGGGGTAGTACTGGTCCAGGAGGACGTTAAGCTTGTAGAGCATGTTGTTTATTATATTAGCCATGCTTTGACTGGACCTGAACTCAGGTACTCCCACGTTGAGAAATTAGCCTTAGCAGTTGTCTATGCTGTTCAGAGGTTACGTCACTACATTTTACTGAGGACCACAATAGTAGTGGTGGATGTGAATCCTTTTCAATATGTTTTGTCCCAATGGATTGTTGGGGGAAAATTCAACAAATGGATAGTCATTCTCCAAGAGTTTGACTTGGATTTTCAGTCTACTAAGTCTAAAAAGTCCTTAGTTTTTGCTGAGCTTATAGTAGAATTTCCTACTGAAGAAGATCTAGCCGTTGAAGATGACTCATTCCCAGATGAGCATATCTTCTTGATATCCACTTCTGATCCTTGATACGGGGATATTCTTATATATCTCCAGACTTTGAAGTATCCTACAGCTTCCTCATGGGAGGAACGACGTAAATTACACCTTCATGCTAAGAACTACCTCATCGTAGGAGATACATTATATCGAAGAGGGGTAGATTCCATTTTGCGTCAATGCCTTACCCATGAGGAAGAGAAGATTGTCCTGAATGATTCCCATAGTGGAGCATGTGGGTGTCATTTATCTGGGTTAGAAATGGCCCAGAAGATATTACGTGCCGGTTATTTCTGGCCCATGATCTTCAAAGATTGTGTGGAAGCAGTGAAGCGCTATCATCCGTATCAGCTTTACACCAGGAAAATGAAGTCACATCCCGCTCCATTGTTTCCCATTGTCTCGATATGCCCCTTCATGAAATGGGGGATTGATTACATGACATGCAACCCAGCCTCAGCTGGGGGGCATAAATATATTATTGTCACTGTTGACTATTTTACAAAATGGGTAGAGGCAATGCCTACTTTTAAAGCCCGCGGGTAAATAGGAACTTTCTTTGTATTCAATTAGATTATAGCACGGTTTGGTATACCCAAAGTGATTGTCACTGACCATGGTAGTCATTTTCAAAATAACATGATGACGAAACTGACCACTATGCTTGGATTCAGACAAGAACATTCATCTCCATACTATCCACAAGAAAACGGTCAGGTTGAGGCTATAAACAAGACTTTGAAGACCATCCTCAAACGTACAATTGATGCAGCCTGTTCTAACTGGCACATCATGCTATACCCTGCTCTTTGGGTGTACTGAACTAATGTAAAAACTTCTACGGGTTTCTCCCACTTCCAACTCATCCATGGAGTGGAAGCAGTTACCCCGATTGAATGTGAAATCCCGTCTTTGAAAATAGTTATTCATGTGTTACCCAGTATGATAGAGCTTGAAGAACGTCTGGTACATTTAGAAAACCTTGGTGAACAGTGTAGAGATGCGCTGATTTCTAATCAAGCTCATAAGAATAGGTTCAAAAATCAATATGATAAGTTGGTCAAACCTCGGATTTTCTCTGAGGGGGAACTTGTTTTGCTTTGGGACGAAGACAAAGAACCCGTGGGGGTAGGAAAATTCAAGGCCATGTGGTTAGGGCCTTATGTCATATCGAAGGACTTAAAGAAGGGCACATATGAGTTAATTGATTTTGATGGGAACAAGCTACCTGAGCCTAGAAACGGGTTCTACCTGAAAAAGTACTATGCTTAGGCTAAGCGCTTTTTCTTGTATTTTATTGTATGTATTTTTATGTACATTAGTTTGTCGGTTTTGTTTTTTATACCATTTGCTGGTTGTTGCAGATGTCTTTTGAGAGGTATCTAGGTTTCGTTGATGGCGCCAACCGCCGCACTTGTAATCTAGCTTCAGCAGCATGGGTCATTTACTCTCCCTCGAGATAGCTAGTTGTCGCAGGAGGTGCTTTCTTAGGTCCTGCGTCTAATAATGTTGTTGAATATAGGGCTTTAATTGAGCTTCTATGGGACGCTTTGTCATGTGGTATCACCCAGCTTGAAGTCCATTTGGACTCTCAACTAGTGGTTTCCCAGCTCAATCGAGCTTATCAGGTGCGAAACCCTATCCTATTACGTCAGTTCATGCAAATTAGGTTATTGGAAAGAAATTTTGAATTTATTATATTCAATCACATTCCAAGAAATTAGAATTCATTGACTGATGCATATGCTAATTATATTTTAGATTGGCATCTAACACACATTNTGTGTGTGTGTGTGTGTGTGTGTGTCTATAGATAGGTCAATTCTAATCCTCAGATCCAGTCATAACTGTATAATATACAAAAAATATACAAAATATGGATCGCAGTCCATCAAAATGTCCTAGATCTAAGAAAAACCACCCTGGTCACTTGGACCACCTTGGTCCCCATGGTCCCTCTGTACTCTGGCTTCCTCAGCCTCTTCAACTTCAGCATCCTCTACAACATCTATGTACACAAGGACTGCTATGGCCACCCACCTCAAAAGGTGTAACCAGATAGGTGGAACTCCAACCACAAACTATTGCATGATGGTCGGGATATGCTCTATCCGCAAAGTGGGAACTCTCTGGGTAAGCTTGGCCATCTTCCCCTCCAGAACCCTAATAAGCCCCGGGTCTTCACCTACAATAGGATGAACAAACATACATGGATGCCCCTCAGGGTGGACCGGTCCAATATCTGCATTTTGACATGTTTATAGGATTGGGACTTTTATACATATGTATATATTTGTCATTTTAAAATTTATAAAAAATTTAAAAACTTTGAAAATTAAAAAATTACCTAGTTCTCCCCATGCTCCTCCTGGAGGGAGGACAAGGTCTGGATCACCTCGAAAATCCATCCCGACATATGAAAAATGCTCTAGTGCTGGTAGCTGCTACTCGCACTAGAAGTAGAAGTCATCATCATACACACTGTGCACTAAATCTCCTCCTCCTTGACGGAGGAAGATGTCTCCCCATCTACTCAGCCTAGGCTGACGTGGAGATCGAACTAGTTGGGGTAGCGCAAGGCTCAACCTTGGTACTCTCGAAGAATAAGAAGGCAACCAATATGCTAGAATACCCAAAGTTCTTCCGCCTTCCTCTCTTGCAATCCGAGAGTTGTTTCTTCATAATTGGGACAACTCCTGAACACCAATCATACAAGGCACCCTGCATACAATCCACCACCAACCTCATTTGGTTCCGTGTAGCTATATGTAACGAAGAGGATCCTGCAATCCTCACTATGGTGCTTGTCAGTACCTGTAGTGTAAAATTATGGATATGTGCAATAGGGACGTAGCTCTCTCTCTTCTGGGTACCAAGTGTGCAGTACACATCAATGTAGTTCTGGACACTTAAAGGATCACCGCCCTTGCCGGTGCCCTCTAAGTTGACCAGTGCTCCTCATCGTGATAGGCCGGCAATAAAATATATGTCCTCGGAAGTAATTTCCAAAGTCTCACCTTGTAGGCCAAACATCCCTAAATCATGATCCCAGTAGTTTATCATGAACTCCAAGAAACGGACATTGGCCTGCATAGGTGATGTGCAAAAGAATTTTAATAACCCACTCATTCGTAAAGCATGTACGGTGGGAACACTTTGGAGTGCTTCTTGGTCCATATTTTCATTCTCTCATTCCCTCCATTCCAACACCATCTTCACACCTAACAAAATAACCATTATGAATCATCAATTTCATATAAAATTTAAATTTTTTTTCCTTAAATTAGCTTTTTATCCTTCATGCAGTACACACGACTATTTAGATAGACATGTCGCATACTATACGTGACCGTCTCTAAAGGAAACCCGCGTACAGAATGCATGTATGCGAGTTTCAACACTGTGAACCCACGTACATACCATAACATGCTTTAGGATGCTTAAAACCATGAAATTGGGACTCAAATTTGAAAACTGCTAGGATCAAATTGAAGAGCTCGGGGTGTAGGTTTACCTACAACTTGCGGAATTGGATTTTGTCCACTAGATTTTCCACACCAATCGAATGAAGGTAGAGGTAAAAACTTGCTTCTTATGGCATAAAATCAAAATGGTGAGTTTTGTTTTAATTTTTGAACTATTGTTGGGATATTGGGCAGACCCAGGCTTTATACCATTAACTTCACACCAACAAAAGACCCACAGTGTTGGCCCTTTCGGTAACAACCTATAAACAGGTTGCAGTCTCACCCGAAACAGCTATGGGGTGTCGCAGAATCAGGTTTCTACAAGCAGAAGAGGGATATTACTGTACCTTTAGCTTCTTACAATTATAATTATAAAATGTAGAGCCTTAATAGTTACTTATTTAGCTTCGCGGTTAGATAAACAAACAGTACCTTGCTTAACCCTTTACTGGGAATTCCAGCAAAGTTAGTATTTAGTAGTGATCTTACTTATTAGTTATAGCTTTATCAATGCATAAAAGAACATAACAACAACACACAAAAAAACACAACACACGATATAACGTGGTTCACCCCTAGTTTAGGGGTTACGTCCACAGCACCGTGTTTTATTCAACTCTTTACAAAACCCACAGTTCTGATCTGCACACTCAGCTGCAGATCCCTTCAAGTCCTTAAAGCCGCGCACACAGCTGCAGGCCTCTACGCACACAGCTACAGATTTCCTTAATCACCCAAAACCCTCTGCGCACACAGCTGCAGAGGTCGTCCATGCACACAGCTGGGACTTAAACTTCTTACAAACAAGCCTTCGCTTCGCATCAAATCATCTTACATCAAAAGCCTAAACTGACTTCTTTACAAGAGTGCTTATTTATAGTGCACTTATTACAAAACCATGGGCTTAAACCATGGGCACCCCGAACCCTAAACCCTGGACTTAAACCATGGGTTTATTACAAAAAGAAGGTTTTTACTCAACCCCGACACCCCTAATACTATTTTGAGTCGTAACTCCGCTTACAACTTCCACAAAAACCGTGGAGTTACCAAAATTAGGGACCGTTAAGGTGTGCACCCCAACAGGCCCCTAAGACTCACCAGTGGCCCGTCTCGAGACACTCTGCTGCTCTTCTGGTAGACGAACTTTGTCAGTGAAGATAGTGAACTACTTGTTGAGACCACGCATGATATTGTCTGTTGCTTGCTCCTTTTTGACCAATTCCTGCAATACTGCGGCTGATGCTTCGCTGACCTTTTTCTACGCAAATGCATCATATTCCTTCAGAACTTTGAGTTGGGTGTCCACAGCAGTACTCAACTTGAAATATTTGCTGATAAGTGGCTGCATAGAATTTTCCACTTCTGTTTCTTTTTCCCTGCACGACTCAATTTCCTGCTGGAGTTCATTGC
Organism: Pseudotsuga menziesii; assembly: GCA_001517045.1. NCBI lineage: Eukaryota > Viridiplantae > Streptophyta > Pinopsida > Pinales > Pinaceae > Pseudotsuga > Pseudotsuga menziesii. The sequence continues at coordinate 440 of LPNX011208578.1, read as the reverse complement.
TTTTCTTTACCTTTATCATTTTCTCCATAGTCGGTAGAGTCTTAATTGTCGCTTTTACTATATCCAACTCTGTCTGTCGCTGCCTGATGGTTTCTTGCAGCTGTCCAACTTCTAGATGTTCCTGCAGGGTGGTCCAAGCCCCAACACTGTCTTCTAGCAGCTTTGTTGTGCTGCTCACAATATCCAATATTTTTGCTGCGGAAGCCTAAATGTCTGCTCGGCGTTGCTCCCTGACCTCTGGGGGGCTCTCCAAGGTGATGCGGAGTTGAAGCTCTGAAATCTAAGCCTCATGTTCTACTTTGAGCTTCTCTATTTCACTGCGAGACTGTTGTGTGTAGTCTTTGTTAACACCCAAAAATGGTTAACTACCTCATCTACCCCATTTCATGGCTCATTCGTCCATTTACCTACCATATTTCCCTGAAAATCCCACTAAAAGC
>LPNX011208480.1:83433-169683 GCA_001517045.1 Pseudotsuga menziesii | reverse complement strand
TTACTTTTTACTGCTTTAGCTTAGTCTTTGTTTCAGTTTATTTTTGTTTACATCATTGAACTGCTACTAAGGATTCCAGATTCCTTAGTAGGTGCTCATCATCACAAGCTAGGGTGAAAACCCTAGCTACAGGAAGGTATAACTTGTTTTGCAGGTCTCTTGACGAGCGAGAGGAGCAAGAAGATGATTGAAGGGTTGCTTGGATCAACCTTCGTTTGGCTAAGGTATGAACCATTCTAATCTCTGAAAATTGCTTATATATACTTGCAGAACCATTTGCATCCACCTTTCAACCCCAGTACATTGATGGCCTCTTAAACCCTAGCCATAGGACACTTTCCTTTACAACACCTAGGTGCCATTTCAAACCGTACAGGGATTTCTTGAATTTTCTCACATGAGTCTCTCTGTCATGTGTCTCAAAATCGAGTGGTTGCTCCACATACACTTCCTCTTCTACTACACCATTCAAGAAAGCAGTCTTGACATCCATTTGGTGTATCTTCCATTTCATCACTGCAGCCAGAGCAAGTATTGATCTGATGGAAGTGTATCTGGATATAGGTGCAAAAGTCTCTTCATAATCTATCCCTTCTTTCTAGGAGAAACCACAAGCCACAAATATTGCTTTATATTTCTCTATGCTGCCATCTGCAGCATGCTTGATCTTGTAGATCCACTTGGAAGTCACAATAGAATTCCCCTTTGGTCTTGGGACAACATCCTAGACATCATTCTTCATGATCGACTGGTACTCCTTGATCATAGCATCCTCCCATTCTTTCTTTTCTGCCGCTTCTTCATAGCTTGAAGGTTCTTTATCAATGATGTCACATAATAGGGCTACATAACTGGAGTAGGACCTAGTTCTTTTCCTCTCTCTATGCATTTCTTCTAGAGCCCCATATCTTTCTGGACCATAGATAGCCTCTCGTACCCATGCAGGTTTCCTCTTGTGAAAATTCTTTTCCTGGGGTGGATCTACAGGTTCTTGGGGTTCTTCTATTTCTCTATCTTCTTCTTGAGTTGCATCGTTCATAGTTGTATCTTGAATCCTAGGTACTTCTGTTTCTTTAGGGTCTTCAACTGGTCTCTTTTTAGATTTGTTGTAAGCTAAGTCTTCATCAAATGTTACGTCTCTGCTGATGTCGATATTCTTGAATCCTGTGAAGTATATTTTGTAAGCCTTCAAGCTTTCACTATATCCCACAAATATACCCTTCTTTCATGAAAAATCTAATTTTGTCCTCTTTTCTTTCGAAATGTGTATGTACACTGGATAGCCAAATATTTTGAGATGGATGGCTTCTGGTTTCTTGCCAGAAAATACTTCTTCAGGTGTCTTGTTCTCGAGTACTCTGTGTGGAGTACGGTTCTGTAAATACACAAATGTCCTGACAGTTTCTGCCCATAGATGCATGGGAAGATCTTGATCATGAAGCATTGCTCTTGTTGCTTCCATGATTGTTCTATTCTTACTTTCTGCAAGCCCATTCTATTGTGGATTACATGGAGTGGTCAACTCCCTCTTAATCCCTGAATCTCTACATAATTCTTTGAATTCATTTGATGTGAATTCTACGACATTGTTTGATTGAAAAGTCTTGATTTTATTTTTTGTGTGGTTTTCGATCAAGGCTTTGAATTCCTTGAACTTACCGAATACTTCATCCTTGTTCTTTAAGAAATATATCCATGTCTTCCTAGAAAAATCATAAATGAAAGAAACATAGTATACATACCCACTCAATGAACTAGATGACATCAGACCGCATACATCGGAGTGGATGATTTCCAAGATTTCTTTTGCCTTGCTCTTGCTACTTGGAAATGTCTTCTTTGTGTTCTTTCCTTTCGCACATCCTTTGCAAACACCTTCATGTTTTTCCTGTACTTATGGAAGACCTTCAACAACTTTTCTTGCAAGTGGTAGTGCCCTATAGTGCACATGTGCAAGCCTTCTATGCCAAAGTTCATTTGTCTCTACTGAGTCATGGACCAAAGCTTGTTTTGGTTGGCCCTTCAATTTGTATAGTCCTCCATCTTGTTCCCCAATCATTACTGCATCATCTATAGTTTTTCCTTTTGGCCACATAAGGACTTGGCCATCTACAAATGCAACCCTCATGCCTTTTGCATCTAATGTAGAGATGGAGAGAAGGTTCTTCTTTAGTCCTGGTACAAACAAGACATCCTTCATCTTCATAGACTTTCCAGAGTCTAGCTTATAGGAGGATTCACTGCTACCTTTTATGGGATATTGGTAGTCATCCCCAAGTTTCACTTTGTGAGGTGACTCATGTTCAGATAGTTTCATAAAGGATTCTTTGAATCCCGTCATATGCTTGGAAGCCCCACTATCTATGAGCCAATCATTACTTCCATGTGTGATAGTTCCTGTTGTTATATTTTTTATCATTCAAGCTAGCATTATGATCTTAGGATATTTAACTAAGAGAATAACATGCACAGCAATAAAACACAAGAGACAAGAGACACAAAGAATTTTCCTTCGGGAAACCATAAAGGAGAAAACCGTCACAAATTCCTCAGAGATAGAATCAACACCAAAAGTAAAACCCAAAAACATAAAGATGATGTCCTGATAGTAGTAGTCTCTCTCTCTGATCCCAGTGTCTTCTCTCTCACTCATGCGCCCCAGTGAGTGTGTGTGTGTGTGATAAATAGAGAGGCTCACTCTCTATTTATATTCTTTTGTTCACTTGAATCCCACTCCAACATGTTGGCCTCACTTAACAATTAATTACTAGAGCCGACATCTCTAGGAGTGTCTAATAACCCTAGTGCCCCATAACTTGTGGGGACTTTGCCTCCTCCGACCAACAAGGAGGGTTATCCTTAACACAATGGTGGGGACTATTGCCCTGATTTACAATGACTCACCTAGGGTCGACTTCTCTAGGATAGTCTAATAACCCTAGGGCCCCACAACTATGGGGACTTTAACCCTTGACCAATAGGAGGGTTACCCACAATGACTTGACATGACTTGTTTACATTATAGAAACTCCCAATCGGAACATCCAGGCATGACATGTAACATTACAAACACTTCTTGGAATAAAAATCAGGGTAGAATACATAAGAAATACAAGTGAATACATCCTGAAGTTACAATTACATCAACACTCCCTCTTAACTAGGAAGGTATTATCTCGACACAATTTATCAGCACAAGTGTTCTTCTCTGTATCCTCTGGATCATCATTGACTTCTCGTCATATTCATCTTCAAGTCATCTTCATCTAGATTTGGATCATCACTGGATCTGGATCATCATCACTGGATCTAGATCATCACTTGATCTGGATCATCATTACTGGAACTGGATCATCACTGCTGGATCATCATCACGAGTGCTATCTCATGATTCTTCTCATCATAGGAAGTTCTACAGAGCCAGCTCTTTTTCATGCTGGTTGTAGGCCTAGCCTCCATGTAGGTCTTCTTCAGCGCTTATATCTGACCCTAACTCAGAATGGCTCGCCTAGCACTTACATCTGACCATGAGAGGAACACATCCAACACCATGTCAGAAAGGAACGCCCAACACTCACATCTGACCATGGGGGAACACATCCCACAACCCTGTCAGAAAGGCCTAGCATTTACATTCACCAGCATGATAGGACACACCTACTATCATCTGTGGAAAGGCTCAGCACTTACAATAACCAGCATGGTAGGACACACCTACTACCATCTATGAAAAGGGATAGCACTTACATCTGACCATGGAAGGAACTTAATTCTCTCACCATGTCAGAAGGGCACTCAGTCCCATACTGAGGGTTCCTGGTAACTGACCAGGTGCCTCCATTCTCCCAGAGAATGGCAACAACCCTTATATCTGATCAATTGGGAACACATCCCTCAATCACATCAGAATGGCCATGCACTCATATCTGATCATGTGAGAACACATCCGACAGTCATATCAGAATGGCCCTCAGTTCCAGACTGAGCTTTCCTGGTAACTGAACAGGTACCTCCATTCAAAGAATGGCAACAACCCTTATATCTGATCAAGTGGGAACACATCCCTCAATCACATCAAAATGGCCATGCACTCACATCTGATCATGTAAGACTACATCTCAAAGTCATATCAGAATGGCCCTTAGTCCTAGACTGAGTATTCCTGGTAACTGACCAGGCACCTCCATTCAGAGAATGGAAATAGCCCTTATATTTGATCATGTAGGAACCAATCCTACAGTCATATTAGAATGGCTCAGCACTCATATTTGACATGGAAGGAACCAATCCTCTCACCATGACAGAATCGCTCAGCCCTTACATATGACCATGGAAGGAACTAATCCTCTCACCATGTCAGAGTGGCTCACGGACTCATCACTTCCCCTTGGAAGGAACCTCGATCTAGAGAACACCAAGCTTCTCCCTGAAGTACTCAAACTTCACTCTGGCTAATGGCTTCATCAACACATCGGCTATTTGTTCGTCCATCACAACATACTGGAACTTCACTGCTCCTCTCTACACCATATCCCTGATATAGTGATATTTGATCTCGATATGCTTCGACTTATCATGGAACACCGAGTTCTCTGATAACTTCACACAACTCTAGTTGTCGCAATATATATAAGTAGCTTCCAACTGGAGATCAAATAAATCAGACAGTAGCTTCCTTAGCCATACTGCCTCAAAACTATCTGAGCAAGATGCGACATACTCTGCTTCAGTTGTACTCAGTGCCACACAACAGTGCTTCCTGCTAAACCAAGAGATCACACCTGATCCCATACTGAAGCAACACCTTGAAGTGCTCTTCCTATCGATGGCACTGCCTACCCAATCTTAATCAACATAACTTTCCAGGTTAATCTTTTGATTTTCCTCGTACTTGAGCCCATAATCAACTGTACCCCGCAGGTACCTCAGAATATGCTTTGCAGCAATCAAGTGAACATGTCTCGGATTTGTCAGGAATTGGCTCAAGGTGTTCATAACAAAGCAAATATCCGGTCTCGTGTTCGTTAGTTACATCAGGGACCCAATCATCTGACGATGTAGCATCAACCGCTTCTGATGAAGCATCACTCAATAGCTTCAGGTTCGATGCCATAGGTGTGATCATGGCCTTGCAGTCCATCATCCCGAACCTCTTCAGGATCTCTACTGCATACTTCCCTTGTTTGAGGAAGATTCCATCCGCATGCCTAGAAAATAGTGCATCGACACATAATAGGAGCATCACTGGTCTTCCGCCTTCAACCTTGAAGAAAAGGTTGGAATCCGCTTTACTCTAAGTAAAGCCTAGAGTCATCAGTAATCTATCCATCTTGTTGTACCATGTCGAACCTTAGGATCTTCTGTAGTCACTCCCTCTGAAGCATCATACTCCCTCTATCTTTCGTACTCTATGCATTGAAACATTCTATACTGGAGTGACATGTAGCTTCCTCTACTACTAATATTATATGTATCCATCTAGGGTCACTGGACACCAAGATCCTCTATCTTTGAAAGCATTCTTCTCACACCAATTTGTGAGCTTATCATCCTTTATCAATCCTTGTAGCAAAGGTTCATATTTTCATCAAGCTCCTCATGTATGTGTTATCCCATGGGTGTCTTCTAAGCTCGTACAAGGATTTCTTTCATTTGCACACATGATTCTACCTGTCACGTGACTTCACTTCTAGTGGCTACAAATATCTCTTTGTAGTTTATGCCTTCTTTTTGTGAGAAGCCTCGTGCTACGAATCTTGCCTTGTATCCCACGATGTTTCCATCTACTGCATGATGGAACTACGAACTTCCCTTCACGTATCGATATTGCATCCTAGACATCATTCTTATTGAACTGGTATTTCCTTTCTTCTTGGTTACTTCTTCATACCTAGAAGGTTCTGCATCAATGATGTCACTGCATTCGTCATATTATTCTTCATCTTGAACTGTCGTCACTTGTTCTTCAGAACAAGTCTCATCCTTCTTTGCTTGTAGGCGAGTATGTATGCGATCTATATACAAGTCAAATGCATTTGTATGGTTAGAAACATTTCATAAGGAATATTCATAATGCCAAATTCTTATGCATAAATATATGATCATGCAACTATTTTAGCCAATACAACATTCATCCATATCTCACATAAACTTTTCTAGATGCCTTCCATCTCCACCGGGACAACATTGATATTGTGCACTAATCCAATATGTCAGCAAAGAGGTTTCATTCTAGATAAGTAGCAATGGAGAGTTGTATAGCACCATAAGCTACTTACCCATCTGATGCATATTAGTATTATGTTGTCATTAATGCAAACATTCTATCATGCATAATACATCAACTGAATATAAACAAATGCATAACAAAACAATATCATGAAATGACAATTGAATACTTATCTTTATTTGTTTCGTGGGTAGACTCCTTCTTGAGCCTTCAACTTCATCGTCTTCTTCATTCATAATAGCATCATTTCTTATCCAAATGCTAAGATGGATAAGAATTTCTTCAAGAGTCGAGTTCTTCATATTCCTCATTGCTTGAGGGATCTTCTTTGGATGGTGAGAGCTTGATCTTCAGTTGCTCCCATCTTCTTTTCTCTTATTATGAGTTGAGCTTCTTCTTCTTCCCAGAGTTTGCTGAAAGTAATCACTTCCTTATAGCACACATTCCTCACATGAAAGAATCCCATGATCCTGGGAGGCCATTCAAGATGGCTATCACCACTTCTTCTTCTACTACTACAATTTGTTCTTTGATTTGAGAGACCCTCGTAAAGTATGACTGTATGGTCTCTGGATTCTGGATCTTCACATTCTTCAACTGTTTTCTTAAGGTCATATTCTGATTTATGTTCTTCCCTTCAAATAGCTTGGTCAAGGAATCAAACATCTTCGGTGTCTTTAGGGAATACACTTGTGGTACAAGTTGATCCGTGATTGAATCAACAATGATCTTCTTGGCCTTGAACAAATTCTTCTTGTGTAAGGCTTTGAGCCTCATCTCCCTCTGGAACTAGAACCTCTCTACTCATGTAGGTGTCCAATTCATTTTCTTCAGAGAGATCATATACTTCCATGCTTGCAAGTTTTCAACTTCATCAAGCTTATCATCAAGCTGATGTGATAGATCACTTTGAAATGAGAACCTCAAATGAAAATAACAAAGATTAGATCGTACCGATTTGAGGTGTCCATCCTGGTTCTGGAGCTGGCTGATCTGGGGTTTGTCAGAGAAAGCCTATTTTTCAAAACTTGGAATATTTCAAATCTGATTGGATCGAAAGATAGATCTCTTCAAGGCAAGCTATCCAATGTACTCTTTTTCTGAAAACAGTGGAGGGAAGCTCCCGGAATAGGAAGCCCTACTTTTCCAATTTCTTCTGCAGAAATGCCTGATATTGTTTCTGTGATATCTCTGAAATTAATACTTCTCTATGTCCGAAACATTGCAGTAAGGTTTTCTCTCTAGTCCCTATTCCAACCACAGGTTTCATCAAAATTGGTTTCACCAATTGGGACTTATGATCGTTTTCCCAAGGTGACCTGTTTCAGGACTGTTCAGAACAGCGAAGTTGTACGGACTGCCACATGTCACTGTTTCATCTTTTGGGTCTAAAACTTAGACCATAGAAACAAAAATCCCTTCCCTTGTTTGAACATCTTCATAAATTTCATTTGGACCTTTGTAGCCCAAGATATAGCAATTCATCCCAGGTGTCCTGTTTAGGGATGAATCCTGGAAGAGGCTGGAACCCTAACGTGGAGGGATCATATCTCCTAGAAAATAGCGAATCTGAGGCTGAATTTTGGATACAATGTAAATTAGTATTTTATCTTCGTCTTGTGAAAGTTACAGCTCCTGAAAATGATCCAATACTGAGATATAGCGATTTTACCAAAACTTATGAGTTTTAGTATTTAGGGTTTTTCCAGCTCGGGGTCAAACTAGGGTTTGACTTTCCTGAAGTTATACCCAACCAAAAATATTGAACCAGGTCTCTAAACTTCGATTTTGATGAGGAGAGACATCCTATGCCGGGTCACTCAAAAATTCCTCTTCTGTAAGAAGCCCTAATTTCCCGCACCAAAAACTGAAAATGCTCGGAATCGAATTCTGCTTCGACAAAAAGATGCGTGCTTCAATGGAGAGTCAACCTAGCATACTTTTGCTGATGGATTGTGGAGAGAGACCCAAAAAGTAAGAATCCCTAGCTTCTGCAGCTGCACAATGTCTTATTCTCAGGTTAGCTCTGATTCCATGTTAGATTTTTTATCATTCAAGCTAGCATTATGATCTTAGGATCTTTAACCGAGAGAATAACATGCACAGCAATAAAACACAAGAGACAAGAGACACAAAGAATTTTCCTCAGGGAAACCATAAAGGAGAAAAACCCACAAATTCCTTAGAGATAGAATCAACACCAAAATTAAAACCCGAAAACATAAAGATGATCTCCCGACAGCAGTAGTCTCTCTCTCTTATCCCAGTGTCTTCTCTCTCACTCATGCACCCCAGTGAGTGTGTGTGTGTGTGATAAATAGAGAAGCTCACTCTCTATTTATATTCTTTCATTCACTTGAAGCCCACTCCAACATGTCGGCCTCACTTAACAATTACTTACTAGAGCCAACATCTCTAGGAGTGTCTAATAACCCTAGTGCCCCACAACTTGTGGGGACTTTGTCTCCTCCAACCAACAAGGAGGGTTATCCTTAACACAACAGTGGGGACTATTGCCCCTACTTACAATGACTGACCTAGGGTTGAATTCTCTAGGATAGTCTAATAACCCTAGGGCCCCACAACTGCGGGGACTTTAACCCTTGACCAATAGGAGGGTTACCCACAATGACTTGACATGACTTGTTTACATTATAGAAACTCTCGATCGAAACATCAGGGCATGAAATGACTCAATTACATTACGAACACTTCCCAGAATAAACATCGAGGTACAATACATAAGAAATACAAGTGAATACATTCCGAAGTTACAATTACATCAACACCTATGAGGGTAGAAATCAGAACATATTCTTCATCACTAGAAGAATCTTCACTTTCTTCTATGACTCTCTTTTTGGGAGGTTCATCATTCTCTGCAGTGTGAGCATGATGTCTTCTCTTATTTCCCTTCTTCTTGTGAGAGCCACCTTTTTTTTCTGGAACATTCTCTAGAAAAGTGTCCTCTCTTGTCACATGTATAACATTTGATTCTAGGCAGATCTCTACTATATCTTTTATGGTTATCTTTCTAGTGAGAATGCTTACCATTTGAGTGATGGTAGTCCCAGATCAAACAATAGCTGGAAGCAGTAGATGAAGAAGTGAAGAATGCATAAATTGTGATGAGAACCTTGAATGGCCTCCCTAGGTCATGGGATTCTTTCATCCAAGGAATCTGTGCTATGAAGAAGTTAGTCAAGTTCAGTAGATTGTGGGAAGAATGTTCACAAGAAGAATCTTGGACAACAGCTCGAGAAGAAAAGATGGGAAGTGAAGATCAAGCTCTCACAGTAAACTCCAAGAAAGGAAGAAGGGAAAATCATCATCATTAAGGTAAGGATTCTCATCAGAAAAATAATCCTGTAAGAAGGGATCCATCCAAACTCAGATGTTATACATGCGATGAAATAGGACACTTTCCTAGAAATTGTCCCATGAATAAGAATGGATCCAAGAAGAAGAGGAACTCCAAAAGAAGACATCATGCTCACACTGCTGAGGATGATGATCCTCCCAGGAAGAGAGTAAAACAAGAAAGTGAAGACTCTTCAAGTGAAGATGAATATGTTCTGATCTCCGCTCTCACGGGAATTGTCACTCATGGAAGCAAAGATTGTCTTATTGATAGTGGGGCTTCCAAACACATGACAGGTTTCAAGGAATCCTTTGAGAAACTATCCAAACATAATTCACCCCATAAGGTGAAACTTGGGGATGACTACCAATATCCCATAAAATGTAGTGGTGAATCCTCGTACAAGCTAGACTCCAGAAAGTCTATAAAAATGAAGGATGTCTTGTTTGTACCAAGACTAAAGAAGAATATTCTATCCATATCGGCAATGGATGCAAAAGGCATGAGGGTTGCATTTGTAGATGTCCAAGTCCTCATGTGGTCAAGAGGAAAGACTATTGACGATGCAATAGTGATTGGAGAACAAGAAGGAGGATTATACAAATTGAAGGGAGATCCAGAACAAGCTTTGGTCCATGACATAGTAGAGCCAAATGAACTTTGGCACAGAAGGCTTGCACATGTGCATTACAGAGCACTGCCACTTACAAGCAAAGCTGTTGAAGGTCTTCCAGAAATTCAAGCAAAACATGAAGGGGTTTGCAAAGGATGTGTGAAAGGAAAGAATACAAAGAAGACATTTCCAAGTAGTGAGAGCAAGGTAAAAGGAATCTTAGAAATCATCCACTCCGATGTATACATACCAATGTCATCAAGTTCACTAAGCGGGTATGTATAATATGTTTATTTCATTGATGACTTTTCTAGGAAGACATGTATTTACTTCATGAAGAACAAAGACAAAGTTTTCAGCAAGATCAAGGAATTCAAATCCTTGATCAAGAACCACACATAAAAAAAGATCAAGACCTTTTGATCAGATAATGGCAGAGAATTCACATCAAATGAATTCAAAGACTTATGCAAAGAATTAGGGATTAATATGGAGTTATCTACTCCATATAATCCACAACAGAATGGGGTTACAGAAAGGAAGAATAGAACTATCATGGAAGCTGCAAGATAAATGTTTCATGATCAAGATCTTCCCATGCATTTATGGGTAGAAGTTGCTAGAACAGTAGTGTATGTACAGAACCATACTCCACACAGAGTACTCAAGGATAAGACACCTAAAGAAGTCTTTTCCATCAAGAAACCAGAAGTCATCCATCTTAGAATATTCAACTGTCCAGTGTACATACACATTCCAAAAGAGAAGAGAACAAAACTAGATCCATCAAAAGAAGGGTATATTTGTGGGATACTCTAAAAGCTCAAAGGCTTACAGAATATACTTCCTAGGATTCAAGAAGATCGATATCAATAGGGATGTGACATTTGACGAAGACACAGCTTACAACAAATCTAGAAAGATACCTACTGAAGATCCTGAAGAAGCAAAAACACCAAGAATTCATGATACAACCATGAATGAAGAAATTCAAGAAGAAGATCGAGAATTTGAAGAACCACAAAGACCTGTAGATCCACCTCAGGAGAAGAATCCTCACAAGAGGAAACCTGCTTGGGTATGAGAAATTATCTAAGGTGCCGAAAGATATGGGACTCCAGAAGAGAATCACAGAGAAAGAAAGAGAACCAGATCCTGCTCCAGATATGTAGCTTTACTATGTGACTTTATCAATGAAGAACCTTCCAATTATGAAGAAGTGGAAGAATGGAAAGAATGGAAGGATGCTATGATCGAAGAGTATCAATCGATCATGAAGAATGATGTTTGGTATGTTGTCCCAAGACCAGAAGGGAAGTTGGTTGTAACTTCCAAATGGATCTACAAGATCAAGCATGCTGCAGATGGTAGCATAGAGAAATATAAGGCAAGATTCGTGGCTCAAGGTTTCTTCCAGAAAGAAGGAATAAACTATGAAGAAACCTTTGCACCTGTAGCCAGATACACTTCCATCAGATCAGTACTTGCTTTGGTTGCAGTGATGAAATGGAAGATACACCAAATGGATGTCAAGACTGCTTTCTTGAATGGTGTAGTGGAAGAGGAAGTGTTTGTTGATGTATTTGTAACTTCGGAATGTATTCATATATGTATCTAATGTATTGTAACCCGATGTTTATTCCAGGATGTATCTATTATGTATTTGAGTCATGTTGTCATGCCCCGATGTTCCGATCGGGAGGATCAATAATGTAAACAAGTCATGTCAAGTCATAGTGGGTAACCCTCCGATTGTGTAAGGGTGAAAGTCCCCGTAGTTCCGGGGCACTAGGGTTATTAGACTCTCCAAGCAGAGGTCGGCCCTAATAGGGTTTTAGTTATGCTGGGATTAGTATAAATAGATATCTGGGATCTTTATTTAGCACACATCACTCACACACTCAAGTGTAGCGCATAGTTGAGGAAGGAAAGACACCGGGGCTAGACAAGAAGAAGAATACTGCTGTCGGGAGTGCATCTTACTGTTTTGGAGTTTTACATCTTATGCTGATTCTATCTCTGAGGAAGTTTTGAGGTTTTCTCCATTTATGGTTTCCCCGATCAAAAAAATTGTGTTCATTATCTCTTGTGTTTGATTGCTGTACTTGTTATTCTCTCAGTAAAGATCCTAACATAATGGTAGCTTAATGTTGAAAAACTAACATGGTATCAGAGCTAACCTGAGAAGAAGACACTATGCAGCTGCGGGAACTAGGGATTCCTATTTTGTGGATCTTCCTCCACATATTTTCAGCAAAAGTAAGGTGGAACAACTCTCCTCCTTAGGCCGCATCTTTCTGTCGAAGCAGAATCCAATTCTGAGGTTTTTCAGTTTTGGACCTGTCACTACTGTAAGAAATTAGGGCTTTTCACAGAAGAGGAATTTTTCAGTGAGCCCAGGCTTGGATTGATCTCCTCCCCAAAATCAAAGTTAGGGACAAATTTCAAGGCATTTGGGTGGACAGAACTCCAGAAAAGCAAAACCCTAATTTGCTCCTGAACCAGCTCTGCAGGATTTCAACTCAAATTTCAGATCTGACATCTTGAACTTGGTAAGATCTAAAATATTTTGTATTTCCATTTGAGGTTCTCATTTAAGATGTCTCATCATACCAATCTTGATGAAAAGCTTGAGGGAGTTGAAAACTTCCGAGCCTGGAAGTATAGAATCTCCTTGGTCCTAGAAGAAAATGAATTAGACTCCTACATTTATGAGGAGGTTCCAGTTCTAGAGGGAGATGAGGAAAAGGCCTTACATAAGAAGAAGATGGTTATGGCAAAGAGGATCATTGCTGATTCTATTAAGGATCACCTTATCCCAAAGGTGTCCTCTCTCAAGACACCTAAAGCTATGTTTGATGCCCTAACCAAATTATTTGAAGGAAAGAACATCAATCGGAAGATGACCTTGAGAAACCAACTGAAGAATGTGAAGATTTAGAATGCAGAAACCATCCAGTATTACTTCATAAGAGTTTCTCAAATCAAAGATCAACTAGAATCAGTTGATGAAGAAGTGGAAAACGCAGAGATTGTAATGACTACATTGAATGGCCTTCCTAGGTCATGGGATTCTTTCACCCAAGGAATCTGTGCTAGGAAGAAGTTAGTCAAGTTCAGTAGACTATGGGAAGAGTGCTCTCAAGAAGAAGCTCAGATAGCAGATCGAGAAGAGAAGATGGGAAGTGAAGACCAAGCTCTTACAGTACGCTCCAAGTCTCACTCCAAGTCAAGCAAAAGAAGACCTCATGGATCTAGAGGTAAGCACTCTCACAGAGATAATACTAGAAGAGATGTATCTAGGATCATATGCTATACTTGTGATGAAGCAGGACACTATGCAAGGAATTGTCCTAACAAAAATAAGATAGTAAAGAAGAGCAACAAAAGAAGACATCATGCTCATGCTGCAGAGGATGATGAACCATCCAGAAAGAGATCCAGATATGAAAGTGAAGATTCTTCAAGCGAGGATGAATATGTTCTGATATCAGCTCTCACAGGTAACATTACTCATGGTAGTGATGATTGGCTTATAGACAGTGGGGCTTCCAAACATATGACTGGATTCAAGGAATCCTTTGTAAGACTGTCAGAACATGAATCACCTCACAAGGTAAAGCTAGGAGATGACTACCAATATCCAATAAAAGGTAGTGGGGAATCTTCATATAAGTTAGACTCTGGAAAATCTCTAACAATGAAAGAAGTATTGTTTGTGCCAGGACTCAAGAAGAACCTTCTCTCCATATCAGCATTAGATGCAAAAGGAATGCAGGTTGCATTCATATATGGTCAAGTCATCATGTGGCAAAAAGGAAAGACTATTGATGATGCAGTAGTAATTGGAGAACAAGAAGGAGGATTATACAAACTAAAGGGCCATCCAGAACAAGCCTTGGTCCATGACACAGTAGAGCCAAGTGAACTTTGGCATAGAAGGCTTGCACATGTGCATTATAGAGCACTACCTATTGCAAGCAAAGCTGTCGAAGGTCTTCCAGAAATTCAAGCAAAACATGATGGGGTCTGCAAAGGATGTGCGAAAGGAAAGAATACAAAGAAGACATTTCCAAGCAGTGAAAGCAAAGCAAAAGGAATCTTGGAAATCATCCACTCCGATGTATGCGGTCCTATGTCATCAAACTCTCTAAGCGGGTATGTATATTATGTTTCTTTTATTGATGATTTTTCTAGGAAGACATGGGTTTACTTTATGAAGAACAAAGATGAAGTATTCATCAAGTTTAAAGAATTCAAAGCCTTGATAAAAAACCACACTGAAAAGAAGATCAAGACCATTCGCACAGGTAATGGTGGAGAATTCACTTCAAATGAATTTAAAGAGCTATGCAAAGAATCAGGGATTAAGAGGGAGTTGTCCACTCCTTATAATCCACAACAGAATGGGGTTGCGGAACAGAAGAACATAACTATCATGGAAGCTGCAAAAACAATGCTTCATGATCAAGACCTTCCTATGCATCTTTGGGCAGAAGTTGCTAGAACAATGGTGTATGTACAGAACCGTACTCCACATAGAGTACTCAAGAACAAGACTCCTGAAGAAGTCTTCTCCGACAAGAAACCAAAATTCAGCCATCTTAGAATATTCGGTTTTCCTGTGTACATCCACATTCCAAAAGAGAAGAGGACTAAATTAGATCCTTCAGGAAAGAAGGGTATATTTGTGGGATACTCTGAAAGCTCGAAGGCTTACAGAATATATTTCCCAGGATATAAGAAGATTGACATCAGCAGGGATGTTAAATTTGATGAAGATACAGCTTACAACAAATCTATAAAGAGACCTGCTGAAGAACCTGAAGAAGCAGAAGCACCCAAAATTCATGATACAAACATGAATGAAGAAACTCGAGAAGAAGATCAAGAATTTGAAGAACCACAAAGACTTGTAGATCCACCTCTGGAGAATAATCCTCATAAGAGGAAACCTGCTTGGGGACGAGAACTTATCCAAGGTGCAAAAAGATATGGGGCTCTAGAAGAGAATCACAGAGAAAGAAAGAGGACCAGATCCAATTCAGGGTATGTAGCTTTACTATGTGATTTCATTTATAAAGAACCTTCCAGTTATGAAGAAGTGGCAGAACATAAAGAATGGAAGGATGCTATGATCGAAGAGTACCAATTGATCATGAAGAATGATGTTTGGGATGTTGTCCTAAGACCAGACGGGAAGTCCGTTGTAACTTCCAAATGGATCTACAAGATCAAGCATGCTGCAGATGGTAGCATTGAAAAGTATAAGGCAAGATTTGTAGCTCGAGGTTTCTCTCAGAAAGAGGGAATAGACTATGAAGAAACCTTTGCACTTGTAGCCAGATACACTTCGATCAGATCAGTACTTGCTCTGGCTGCAGTGATGAAATGGAAGATACACCAAATGGATGTCAAGAGCGCTTTCTTGAATGGTGTAGTAGAAGAGGAAGTGTATGTAGAACAACCAATTGATTTTGAGACACATGATAGGGAGTCTCATGTATGCAGATTGAAGAAATCCCTGTACGGTTTAAAACAAGCACCCAGGACATGGTACGGCAGAATTGATAGATTTCTATCCAGTTTGGGTTTTTCGAAGAGTAAAGCAGATTCCAACCTTTACTACAAGGTTGAAGATGGCAACCCAGTGATGCTTCTACTATATGTAGATGATCTGTTCGTGACAGGAATGGATGGGTTTATTACTGATACGAAGAGAAATCTTGCTGCCAAGTATGAGATGAAGGACTTGGGTATGATGCATTACTTCTTAGGTATGGTGGTGTGGCAGAGTGCGGATGGAATCTTCCTTGGACAAGGGAAGTATGTAGTAGAGATCCTGAAGAGGTTTGGGAAGATGGACTCCAAGACTATGGCCACACCTATGGCATCGAACATGAAGCTATTGAATGATGCTTCTTCAGAGTCGGTTGATGCTACGATGTATCGTCAGATGATTGGGTCATTGATGTACCTGACGAACACGAGACCAGACATTTGCTTTGTTGTGAACACCTTGAGCCAGTTCTTGTCAGATCTGAGAAATGTTCACTTGATTGCTGCAAAGCATGTTCTGAGGTACCTGAGGGGTACAATTGATTATGGGCTCAAGTACAATGCAAATCAAAAGATTAACCTGGAGGGTTATGTTGATTCAGATTGGGCAGGCAGTGCCATCGATAGGTAGAGCACTTCAGGGTGTTGCTTCAGTATGGGATCAGGTGTGATCTCTTGGTTTAGCAGGAAGAAATCTTATGTGGCACTGAGTACAGTTGAAGCAGAGTATGTCACAGCTTGTTCAGCTAGTTGTGAGGCAGTATGGCTGAGGAAGCTACTGTCTGATTTATTTGATCTCCAGATGGATGCTACTTGTATACATTGTGACAACCAGAGTTGCGTGAAGTTGTCAGAGAATCTAGTGTTCCATGACAAGTCGAACCACATCGAGATCAAGTATCACTATATCAGGGATATGGTGCAGAGAGGAGTAGTGATGCTCCAATATGTTGCGATGTAGGAACAGATAGCTGATGTGTTGACGAAGCCACTAGCCAGAGTGAAGTTTGAGTAATTTAGGGAGAATCTTGGTGTTCTCCAGATCGAGGTTTCCTCCAAGGGAAAGTGATGAGTCCCAAAGCCATTCTGACGAGCAGGTCAGATATAAGGGCTGAGTCATTCTGTCATGGTCAGAGGATTCAGTTCCTTCCATGTCAGATATGAGTGCTAAAGATCCAAAGCCATTCTGATGAGTAGGTTAGATATAAGGGCTAAGCCATTCTATCATGGTGATAGGATTTAGTTTCTTCCATGTCAGATATGAGTGCTAGCCATTCTGTCGAGTAGGACAGATGTAAGGGCAACTGCCACTCTCCAGGAGAGTGGAGGCACCTGGTTAGTTACTAGGTAGCTTAGTCTGGGACTGGGGGCCTTTCTGACGAGGGTGGAGGATTTGGTTTCTTCCAGGTCAGATGTGAGTGCATGCCATTCCGTCATGGTGAGAGGATTAAGTTCCTTCCATGGTCGATGTAAGTGCGGGCTATTCCATCATGGTGAGAGGATTAAGTTCCTTCCATGGCTGATGTAAGTGCGGGCCATTCCGTCATGGTGAGAGGATTAAGTTCCTTCCATGGCCGATGTAAGTGCGGGCCATTCTTTCATGGAGAGAGGATTAAGTTCCTTCCATGTCAAATGCAAGGGAAGGCCATTCTATCATGGTGAGAGGATTCAGTTCCTTCCATGACAGATGTGAGTGCGGGGCCTTTCTGATGTGATTGTAGTTTACTACATGATCAGATGTGAGTGCTGGGTGTGCCTTTCTAATGAGTAGGTCAAATATAAGTGCTGGGCGTGCCTTTCTGATGAGTAGGTCAGATATAAGTGCTGGGGTGCCTTTCTGACGAGTAGGTCAGATATAAGTGTTGGGCGAAGACCTACCTGATGGCTAGGCCTACAACCAGCATGAAAGAAGGCTGGCTCTGTAGAAATTCCTATGATGAGATAGTACACACATGATGATGACCAGGTGAGATCCAGATCGAGCTATGATCCAGATCTAGTTATGATGACTCTAAGAGATCCAGATTGAGTGATGATCCAGATCCAGATCCAGATCGAGTGATGATCCAAATCTAGATCAGTGATGTTGATCCAGATCGAGAGATGATCCAGATCCAGTGATGATGTTCCATGATGATCCAGATCCAGTCCAGTGATGTTGATCCAGATCGAGAAATGATCCAGATCCAGTGATGATGTCCCATGATGATCTAGATCGAGATATGATCCAGATTCGAAGGATGACGATGACTTGAAGATGAAGATGATTTGAAGACTCAGAAGACTCGATATGACGATATGATCTAGTTGATACAGAGAAGAAGACCAGTGCTGAAAATTATGTTGAAAGAATACCTTCCTAGTTAAGAGGGAGTGTTGATGTATTTGTAACTTCAGAATCTATTCATCTATGTATCTTATGTATTGTAACCCGATTTTTATTCTGGGATGTATCTATTATGTATTTGAGTCATGTTTTCATGCCCCGATGTTCCGATCGAGAGTATCAATAATGTAAACAAGTCATGTCAAGTCATAGTGGGTAACCGTCTGGTTGTGTAAGGGTTAAAGTCCCCGCAGTTCCGGGGCACTAGGGTTATTAGACTCTCCAAGTAGAGGTCAGCCCTAGTAGGGTTTTAGTCATGCTGGGATTAGTATAAATAGAGATCTGGTATCTCTATTTATCACACATCACTCACACACTCAAGTGTAGCGCATAGTTGAGGAAGGAAAGACACTGGGGCTAGACAAGAAGAAGACTACTGCTGTCGGGAGTGCATCTTACTATTTTGGGGTTTTACATCTTGTGCTGATTCTATCTCTAAGGAAGTTGTGGGGTTTTCTCCATTTATGGTTTCCCCAATCAAAAACACTGTGTTCATTATCTCTTGTGTTTGATTGCTATACTTGTTATTCTCTCAGTAAAGATCCTAACATAATGCTAGCTTAATGTTTAAAAACTAACAGTGTATGTAGATTAACCACTTGGTTTTGAGACACATGACAGGGAGTCTCATGTGTGCATATTGAAGAAAGCCCTGTACGGTTTGAAACAAGAACCCAGGACATGGTACGATAGAATTGATAGCTTTCTATCCAGTTTGGGCTTTACCAAGAGTAAAGCAGATTCCAACCTTTACTACAAGGTTGAAGACGACAACCTAATGATGATCCTACTGTATGTAGATGATCTGTTTGTAACAGGTATGGATGGGTTGATTTCTAATACGAAGAGAAAGCTTGCTACCACGTTCGAAATGAAGGACTTGGGTATGATGCACTATTTTCTAGGCATGGAGGTGTGGCAGAATGCGGATGGAATCTCCCTCAGACAAGGGAAGTATGCAGTAAATATCTTGAATAGGTTTGGGATGATGGACTGCAAGGCCATGACCACACCTATGGAATCGAACCTGAAGCTATTGAGTGATGCTTCATCAGAGACAGTTGATGCTACGATGTATCATTAGATGATTGGGTCCTTGATGTATCTGACAAACACAAGACCAGACATTTGCTTTGCTGTGAACACCTTGAGCTAGTTCTTGACAGATCCAAGACATGTTCACTTGGTTGCTGCAAAGCATATTCTAAAGTACCTGAGGGGTACAATTTATTATGGGCTCAAGTACGAGGCGAATAAGAAGATTAACCTGGAGGGTTATGTTGATTTAGATTGGGCAGGCAGTGCCATCGATAGGAAGAGCACTTTAGGGTGTTTCTTTAGTATGGGATCAGGTGTGATCTCTTGGTTTAGCAGGAAGCAATCCTGTGTGGCACTGAGTATAGCTGAAGCAGAGTATGTCGCAGCTTGTTCAGCTAGTTGTGAGGCAGTATGGCTGCGGAAGCTACTGTCTGATTTATTTGATCTCCAGATGGATGCTACTTGTATACATTGTGACAACCAGAGTTGCGTAAAGTTGTCAGAGAATTCAGTGTTCCATGACAAGTCGAAGCATATCGAGATCAAGTATCACTATGTCAGGGATATGGTGCAGAGGGGAGCAATGAAGCTCTAGTATGTTGCGACGGAGGAATAGATAGCTGATGTGTTGATGAAGCCATTAGCCAGGGTGAAGTTTGAATACTTCAAGGAGAAGCTTGGTGTTCTCTAGATCGAGGTTTCCTCCAAAGGGAAATGATGAGACCCAGAGCCATTCTGACATGGTGAGAGGATTGGTTCCTTCCATGGTCAGATGTAAGGGCTGAGCCATTCTGTCATGGTGAGAGGATTGGTTCCTTCCATGTCAGATGTGAGCGCTGAGCCATTCTGATGTGACTGTAGGATTGGTTCCTACATGATCAGAAGTAAGCACTAAATGCCATTCTTGGAATGGAGGCGCCTGGTCAGTTACCAGGTAGCTTAGTCTGGGACTGGGGGCCATTCTGATATGACTGTAGGATTGGTTCCTATAAGATCAGATGTGAGTGCATGCCCTTCTGACATTGGTTGTTAGATGTAATTGCAGAGCCCTTTCAGCATGAAGGATTGGTTCCTTGCATGGTCAAATATAAGTGTTGAGCCCTTCTGACATTGGTTGTCAGATGTAAGTGCAGAGCCTTTCGGCATGGAGGATTGGTTCCTTGCATGGCCAAGTGTAAGTGCTGAGCCTTTTCGACATTGGTTAATGGATGTGAGTGCTGGGCCTTTCTGATAGGGTTGTGGGAGGTGTTCCCACATGATCAGATGTGTGTGCTGGGTGTGCTTTTCTAATATGATTATAGGATTGGTTCCTACATGATCATATGTAAGTGCTGGGTGGGCCATTCTGACTTAGGGTCAGATATAAGCACTGAAGAAGACCTACATGGAGGCTAGGCCTACAACCAACATGAAAAAGGGCTGGCTCTATAGAACTTCCTGTGACGAGAAGAATCATGAGATAGCACCCGTGAAGATCCAGTAGAGATGATCCAGATCCAAAGATGATGCTCTAGAGATGATCTAGATCGAGGGATGATCCAGATCTAGTGATGATGATCCAGATCGAGTGATGATCCAGATCCAGGTAAAGATGACTTGAAGATGAAGGTGACTTGAATATAGAGATGACTTGAAGGTGAAGATGACGAGGAATCGATGATGATCCAGATGATATAGAGAAGAAGACTTGTGCTGATAAATTGTGTTGAGAGAATACCTTCCTAGTTAAAAGGGAGTGTTGATGTAATTGTAACTTCAGAATGTATTCACTTGTATTTCTTATGTATTGTAACCCGATGTTTATTTTGGGATGTATTTGTAATGTACTTGAGTCATGTCATGCCCCGAGGTTTTTATAATGTAAACAAGTCATGTCAAGTCCAGGTGGGTAACCCTCCTATTGTCTAAGGGTTAAAGTCCCCACAATTTTGGGGCACTAGGGTTATTAGACTCACCTAGTGAAGTCGACCGTAGTTGGGTTTAGTCAAGTCGAGAATTAGTATAAATAGAGAGCTAGCCTCTCTATTTATCACACATTCACTCACACTCAGTTGTAGCGCATAGATGAAGAAGAGAAAGACACTGGGGCAAGGAAGAAAGTGGTTACTGCTATCGGGAGATCATCTTACTGTTTTTGGGTTTCACTTTTGGTGCTGATTCTATCTCTGAGGAAGTTGTGGGTTTTTATCCATTTATGGTTTCCCCAAGGAAAAACACTGTGTTCATTTTCTCTTGTGTTTGATTGTTGTGCTTGTTGTTCTCTCAGTTAAAGATCCTAATGTCATGCTAGCTTAAGGTTAAAAATATAATAGATCATGATAAGAGGTTTTTAGAACTCTTGGAATATGCATATTTTGTAAAGGATGAAAAGGTGAAGATTCAAATATTTCTTAGTGGGTTACTGAGTTTATATAGGTATAAGATATAGTATGAAAAATTGAAGAACCTTAAAGAAGTTGTTTGGAAGAACAAGCATTTGTATGATCAAAATAAGAACAAAGCTCCACATCAAAAATATTGGAAAAGTAAGAAAGAGGACAAGCAAGAGCAGAGGAATATGGGATCCCAACCTCCAACTAGTAATCAACAAGAACAACCATAGCCAAGCAAATCCAGAAGAGAGGAAGGGACAAGACCACTTGTCGAATGTTGGAAATGTAAAGGGAACCACTATTACAGGATTTGTCCTTAGAGAAGAAGCATTGCAAAGAGGATCATCAACATTCATAATGTCCCAACTATTGGAGATCTTGTTTAGCTTCTAGTTGTTAGGGTCTTTTTTTGTTTCTTAGTTAGATTGGAACTGTTGCTTATAAGTTTGTTTTGCCTAAGGATTTTCTTGTGATCTTGTAAGAAAAGTATGTATGTGATCTGAATGTCCAGTTCTGGAAGGATTTCAAATGACAAAATATGCATTCCGAGAGGAGGGTTACTCCGCTAATGGTGGGACTAATAAGTCTGTCATGGGAACATTGGTGGGAGGAGAGAATTCACATCCTTCTTCCTCAACTGGAACTCCTTCCAATTTAGGCATAGAGTCACTACCTGCCTTAGAATTGTTCTCCATGTCTCTTTCCATGGGAGGTTGAGTTAGAAGCTTTAAAGGATTTTCCAGTGATAACCCTTGTAACCGATGGGGCCTCCTGCATGGGAAATCAACCAGTTTGTAAGAATCAAACTGATCTCAAAATTAAAAATCTCTATCAAATCAGGAAAATCAAATAATATTCAAGCTAAAGCAATAATCAAAACTTGTGATAGGAGTGGTAAAAAATTCAGGATCCTGATAGGATTCTCAAACCACCACAACTCATGATATACCACAAGGTCCAACAGTATAATGCAACTAGGAGGATTGGGACCCTACCCTTTCCTGGACACCCGACTACCTGGATGACATGTGCATAGTAATCTCCCCGAGTGTTGTTCTTGGTGTATTGCGGTGATAGGACGGTCAAAGGGCTGTGCTCGAATGGTCTTAGGATCCCTAAAAGTGTCTCCTTATATACACAAGGTACATGGGAGCTCCACTATGTAGTAGTGTTTTCTGATGCGTAAGCATTTGAAAGGGGCCTTCCTATATACCACTAAGTCCATGAAGTACCTTTCTATATACCTCAAGGGAACATTAAAGGACGTTCGATATACCATCAATACGTGGAAGAACCACATGATCCTTGGGATGTAGTACATGAAAATAACGATAGCTCCTATGTTTAAAGATGCCAAAACATGTACATAACCTATCACACCTTTCTACAAATATTTACCTAAGAATAGCGCTTGATTTTATCTTTCGCAATTAAGTGAATACATGAGGTGAATACTGAAAAGTAAACCCATGCAAAATGTTTGTGCAAAGCTTTTTCTTTCACTTTTCACAAAATGCCCTGCTTAAGGAAGAGATAGATGTTTGGTCCTACTTATCTGGTCCTACATCATGACTTTAAAATCAGAATTTTTGAAAAGGAAAATGACTATATCTGTTTTTGAAAGAAAGACTACGATGACTACTCAAAACACCATATTTTTTCAAAGTTCTTCAAAATGAAAATAAGGTGCGAACACCACACTTCTTCTTTTGCTTTAGAGGAATAATATCTAAGAATCAAACATAATATAAACACCTAACGTTCTATAAGACCAATAAAGTCCTTAACAGTTCATGCCTAATCTTAACCTAGAACTTTTCTCTCAGTTTTTCAAAATAAAAAATGAAAGCAATCTTAAATTAAACTATGAAGAAAATAAGATTAACTCTACTTCCTTTCAAGTTGAATAAGAAATGTTTAGAGATCTGAATACACACTTTCTTTTCAAAGTTCTTCTTCAACCAAATATAACACTGAGACAAGTAGCTAATAAGTCAATCCAACTAGTTCTTGAAGGTCTAACCTAATCAAGCCTAACACACTCTAGATTTTGATTTACAAATGAACCTATCAGATTCAAGATAAAGAAACTTGAGAAAACCAAAATACAAACGCCAAATTTTAAAATCAAGATGGGGTTAAAAACCTTACCTGGCACTGATGTTTGATAGAAGAGTACAGAGTGTTACTGATCCACCATCGCTTTTTTCCAACACGAATAGAGCGGTGGCACCATTCTTTGTCCATTGGATTAATGCAGTGGCACCGCCTATTGCGTCTGATAAAGGTGCAATGACCGCTCTTACAACACTTCCCAGGTGCAATGGCGCTTGTAGATCTCAAAAGAAGGCACACAAAAAAAAATCCTAACCAACCCGCCCCCAATAACCAACAAGGGTAGGGAAAGAACAAGAGAGGTAGGAATCGAGGAAACAACCAACCCAAAGGAGGCAACCAACAAGAAAAACCTCCAAACAACAATGACATTGAACCTCCTGCATAGAATCCCCAGCGTCCTGCTCGACCTGGTAAGAACCCACAGTTATAGACTAACCATCTGTGTGCTATCTGTAACACTTATAGCCACTACAATAGTAAGTTTCCTCACATGGATCGAGTCCAGGAACTACTCCAAAACGATAGTCAATGTGACCCCAATGCAACTGCTTCGGCTCAACCAAACCCTGGACCACCACGTCCTCCACCTATCGTGCTCCAAAACCCCCTAACACACCAAGGAATGGTTGCAACCCAGCCCTTGGCCCCACAAGCTCCCGCAACCATTGCTCCGACCCAAACCGTTGAGGCTGGTGTCCATCACCTTATGATGTTATCATCTGAAGTCAACCTCTATATTCGACGAATCCAGTATGGCTCCACTACAGAAACCATAAACTCATTAGTGGCATCTACCTCTACAATTTCTGACATATCTCTATAGTTATCGAGACCCCCCACTGATGGGGCAACCAGAGTCCCATGATTCCCTATGCGTCATGTCGCAAACAACACTATTGCCAGAACTGCCCTCAACTACAGTATAGTTGATGAATTGGCCCAATCTCCTATAGCCATGTCCACTATGGAAGTGCTTAAAACTTATCCATCATAGTGTAAACCGTTGTTGTCCATGCTAGATGTCATAGATCCCTCAGATTCTATGTTGATCACCTTCGACCTGGATCAAGGAGAACCCAGGATGCCATCCACTGTCGTATTCCAATTTTCGGTCACAATTCCAAATTTGGTCGTACATCGATGCATTATTGATGAGGGGGAATCCACCTACGTTATGTCAACCTTCATTTGGAAAAAACTCGGATCCCCTACCCTTCAACCTTCCTCCACGCTCTTCGCGCCTATGGTGGTCACTTTACTCAGCCCCAAGGGATTCTCATGAACATCCCTATTGAGTTAGTCGACAAAATCGTGTTGATCGACATTAAGGTTTTCAATGCCCAACTTGATTACAACCTCCTCCTAGGATGTAGCTACATGTATGCCATGCAAGCTGTGGCCTCTACCGTATTTAGACTCCTGATTTTCCCACATGATGGGAAAATCGTCAGCGTTGACCAACTGATGTACTATGATCCAAAAGTGCTGACCACACCAGAACATGTCCTTCCCACTATCGACACTGCGATTGACAATGTGCCTATTCCTTCCTTATCTACTGTTGGCCTAGGCTTATTTTCCAACACTCCTATGACAAATGCCTTTTTGTCCTTACCACCTCCACTTCCACTGACTGACGTATCAAATTTGTGCACTATCACATCTGGTACCATGCCAACCACATCGCAACCCAATCCACAGTCATCGGGGAATTATTGGGGTTCATTCCCGATCCACACGATTCCATTCCTTTTTCCACCATCTGGCATTGTGAGAAAGCCTGTCATGGCTACTCTCAAATTACCAACTTTTAAGCTGGGAATTCTTGTGTGTTACCTCGATACACCCACCCCACCCTCAATTCCCTAGGTTGTGTTGAATCCTATCCAACCCATTAAGACGGTGTCGCATCCACCTCCTGTTCCATCGAAGACTACTCATGTCTCCACACTTTCCCATCCTCCTCCAAAGAAGGCTAGGGGAAAGGCCTCCAGAGCAATCACTGAACCACTTCTGACTCCTTCTTGCACGTTGTGCAATATCCAATTCCATGCGACACAAAACTATCTGGAGTTGCCTCTCCTTCGCACCCACATGGAACTTATAGACAAGAGCGATGGTGCCCCAGTCGTCTCCATCTCGGATCCACCAGTGGTTAGGAAAAACTCATTGCGAACCAACCATCATTGTATATTTTGTGGCTTGTATGGTCATTACTCTCACCATTTCCTATACTTTCTTAAGTATCGTTCATCCCTTTGCGACCTTCGAAAACACGCCCGTGAATCCGACATTACCATCTTCGAGGAGATCCACCCTCCGGTTTCTTCCTTGGACACAACCAACACCATATACATGATTACCAATTCTAGTAGTCCTTCCATCTCCTCAGTCATACAGGTTCCCTTTATATATCTATGTATTGTTTTAATAATGATGAGGAGATCCTTGAAGCTTTGTATGTTACTAGGAATTCTCAACCAGTGCTGACTGTTATAGCTGATTTTACCACACATGGTAGATCACACATTTATGGCCTTCCCTGTCCCTCTGCAGACTCTTTGGACCCCATGGACTATTTTTGTACCTTTGATGTTTCCAATATCATCCCTAAAAACACCTATTATTTTCCATACACAACTTTTAAACCCATTCTCGCGTATATACACGGATATAACCCTTAAACCCGCATACATCGAGATGTGTGCAAAAGGCCAAAGATTTTTGGAGTTTTTCTTGATGTGGATCTGAGTCACTTGTCTCTTGGCCTTCCATATGCCTTGAGATCACTCATATTTGACCTTCCATTACCCCATTGAAGCACTATATAAGGAACCCTTTGGATACATTGAAAGGAGAGGAATTGAAGAGCAAGAAAACTATATTCCATTGTTGCTGTAGCTTATACTTGAGTCTACATCCATTTAGTCCCTTGGAGAACTTGGTGTTCTTCCCAAGCTTGCCTTTGCTTGTGAGCTTGCTATTGAGAGATGGAGGATTGAGGTGGTGGAGGCCTAGGTGGAGGACTTAGTTTCTCCGGTTCGCAGACGTGCCGACAAAGGTTGTCATTCTTGTAATCTCTGATTTATATTAATAGAAATATCTTTTCCTATCCAATGATGTGCATTTAAATGAATATTGAATCCAAGGATGCTTTTAATTTCTTATACATTATTGATTATATATGCTAGAGTAGGTATAACACCATTATATAGCATGCTCGTCTTGTTTTCTAATTGTTGAGAGAGCCAATTGATAACACAAGCGGGATTGGAAAAGCTCAACGGGGATCTACATCAACCATACGAAATAAGGTATGTTTCGAGATCCTTTAGTGTTAGATGTTTTATTTCTCTTGCATATTGGGAAGGCATTTATTTCTACGGTTACTTTGTCTTTCTGTGGTACCCCAAGCCATAGGAATTTTTCTCCGTAACAGAATTGGCGACCATACTGGGGAGTTCCTAGTCATTTTCTTTGGGGGTTTTATCGACATTCAATGTTCTTGAATTGCTTTATTTCTCTGTTTCTGAGTCAGGTCTGGGGGCATGTTTTCCTAGTAGTGTCTAATAGGAGTAAATTTTGTCTTAGCTTGTCTGTTTGCCTTCTTTTTTTTATCTCTTTTTCTTCCTATACGCAGGTTTTGCCTTCACAATCGCATGTACACACGGGTTTTCCTGGAATAGCTGCGTATATACGCGGATTTTCTGCAAACAGTTGCATATGCCCTAATTTTTTCCTTTTTGGGGAATATTAAGTGTTGCTGGGTGAGTTTGGATTATTGCTGAGTCTTCTTGGATGCTTCTAGAGTCTGCATACACCTCTGTTTCTAACCAGAGACACTTTTTAGTTTAAAATTTTTGAAAATGTTCTTGTCATTTCATTTTCTATTTTTTGTTTTGGGATTAGTGCATTAGGTCTCTTTTACCTTGGTGCTTTTCTTGGGTGCTGTCTGATAGTGCTTGCAGAGTCTGGGGGTTGTAGAGTCATACTTTTTCTTTTTATCTCAATTAATTCAAAAAATACAAAAACATTTGTTTTTTGCATCATTATGCATTGTTTGCATTTTTGCATTTGCAAGGTACTTGCATTAGGTTTGCTTGGAGAGTATTAGTCATATTTTCATATAGGAATGATTGCATATTCATTTGAAGGAAAATTTTGCACTTCACGTAGTAGAATACCCTGTTTTTCATTTGACACAATGCATTTGCATTGATTGTTAGGTGTGCATTTTACTTCTTGTTGCATTTTTAACATCATTAGTTGCATGACCATTTTCTCTTTTGAGTACTAAGCCAATTAAAATCAGCGCATAATAAAATGAATTACACTCTTTTATTTTATAGGGTGCACCAACAAGACATGTTTTAGGGTCTTGGAATAGTTCATTGTGAGTAAATTCTCCAAGACCACTAAATGAAACATTTATGTGGCTGTCCAGGTGAGAGTGTGAAATTCCTTTATATAATTAGTGTTCTCAGGATCATCCTCTTACAAGAGAGTCAAGGATGAGGCACTGTGAGCGGTTATGATTGGGATGACCCCTGGTTGTAATTGAGTAGCACCAGAGGTATTTCCAGGATTGTATTCATATTTGGGGGCTCTTTCGAGAGTTTTGGGCTTTGCTACCCTGCCCATATGGTCAATATCGCCTACGATTGTTTGCCTGAGCATTGATTATATTGAGGTGACCTTAGTTTCCTTACCTAGGTTATCGAGGGGGTACTTTGCAGAGGTTATTTTGTAGGTGTTTTGGCCAGGTAGGGGTCAGACAGCACAATCGCTATATGAGTTGAAGCTAAGGGCCACTATAATTGGTTACGAACCTCCGCTTGTTGTGTATGGGAGTCTCAAGCCTCTCCTAGGTGAGACATACCTGCTTCATTCGGGAGCTCACATATCTTACCCTTGTTTTCTTGTGATTTGGCTTTACATTTTATAGGTGTATGCTCTGTGCACGCTAGTTTTCCTAGGGTTTGCGTAATTAGATCGAGTCTTTTCATTTTATGAGTCATTGCGGATTTGGGCGTGGCACTTCGCCATTCTCATCGTTTAGCAGGACTTCTACCTTCCACATATCCTCCTCCTTTGGGAGAGAGAAATAGATAGTCTGGGAAGACTACTTCTCACTTTGATTCACACACGATGGGAGATCACGAGGATGAGATTCCTGAGATGTTCTCTCCACCTCACGAGGTTGGGGATGAAGATCCTACTCCCGTATATGATCCTTCACCAAAAATACCTTCACATTTTGGTTATGATCCCTCATTCAAAGGTCACCGGTATTGGTTACCAGGCGACGAGACTCATTATGAACCCACAAGCACTAGTCATGTTCATTATGGCATGTCTGATATCCCTGCACCCGATCCGGCACATCATGTTGAGTTAGAAGCTTACCCTAGCACTACGCCTGGGGGCACTCCTATTCCTTTCCATGAGGAGAGATTTGGGAGCACTAGTCACATTGCACCTTCCATCCCAGTGGTGGAAGCAACCTCACATGTCTGTCCTAGACCTAGTGTTAGCAATCATATGTGGATACCAGAACTGAAATGAGTGACCATTGGGAACACCACTAACATCCCTTCACATGTCACTTCGTCCTTGAACCCTACTCCTTTGAATTCATTTTTGACTACCCTTCCTCCCCCTCATTCACATGGTCCTTCGGGCCAGAATATCGCTACTAGCCATGTTCATACTACGACTGCTCGCACGGTAGTATCTCAGAGCAAGTGCCTCCTGTTGTGTCGGGAGGTCATATCCCTATTTCTAGATCATCTCATGGTCCATCTCAAGGAGTTCCCCATATCCCTAACTATGGACATTCTCATGGGACATCCCATGGGACACCTTATGGAGCTTCTTATGGACCGCAGTATGGACAGAACTATCAACCCTATGGGTACGGGTATAAACAACCTGCTTACTCTTCCAATTATGGCTTTGTACCACCGCATAATCAAGGTACACAACATCACAATGCTTCCATGCAGCCCTATATGGGTTGAATGGGAGGGGGTTATTATGGCCGGGGTTATTATGGCCAAGGCCATGGTATTTATAGCAATCAGCCTTACATGAACCAGAACTATTAGGGAGCGTGGCATAGACCAGCTCAACCTAGGCTCCCTTTCCTCGCAACATTGAACTTACCTGACTTATTGAGACTTATGAACGATCGGATATCTCATGACTCGGCCTGGCCGGTCGTCCCTAACAAGCTTCCTTCGGACATTCCCAAGTTTGAGGGAAAAGCTGGAGAAGATACTAGTGAGCATGTCACTACTTTTCACCTTTGGTGCTCTTCCAATTCCTTACATGAGGATTCAATCCATTTGAGGCTATTTCAACGCACCCTCATAGGGCCTGCAGTGAAATGGTATGTAGAGTTACCAAGGGGGGCATACATTTTATTTGATGACCTTGCCATGACTTTCCTCAATCACTTTCAGCTACCTGTATGTTACAACATTGGTACCGAGCTCTTGTCGACATTTTGACAAGACGAAGCCACACATATCTTGGATCATATTCAAGAGTGGCATAGATGGAAGCGATTGATTAAAGCCTTTATACCACTGGAATTTCTCCTTGAGTGGTTCCTCAAGTCATTGTTACCTTACATCGTGAAGGATGTTTCTACATCCGGAGTCCAAAACGAGGAACAATCAATCTTTAGGGCATAAGAGTTGGATTTGATTTACGCTCAATCTAGAATTTTGTATGAGATTATACCTAATGCTCTGCGATCTAGTTTCGATCCCAAGATAAAGTCTGGGCCACATGCCGATGGCATTGTGGGCTGTACAAGTACCAAACCTGCCGATTTGGTTGTAAAACAAGTGAGCCAATTGTCAATTAATCAATCCATGTCAGGATAAGACACGACTTCATCTCAACCTACCCAAATGATGAGTGTACTTTCTGTGTAATCGTCGGACCAGAAGGGAAACCAACAGCCTGGAAGGAATAAGAAAAAAGGGAAAAATAATCGTAAGGGTGGGGATAAGAACGACAATGCTAATTATAATGACAAGAACACTCGTAATGCTGGGGGGGAAAAGAAGACTAAACGTAAGGTAAAGTTTCCTTGCAAGTTATGTAAGGAGGAGCACCTCACTCACTTGTGCCCTCATATGGAATATGCCTCAAGGTTCATAGCATAGGGCCCAACCGTGCTAATTAATCCTTTACACAACAATCAAAATATGAATTTGAGGACCATTGATCCTCATTGTGCATCGGGTGGAGGTCAAAATCAGCTGGAGGCCAATACTGGTCATGGTTGTGTTAACATGGTGCACGCTACTAAGGTTGTGACTCATGCGAAGGATTATGGTTCGTCACAATCGGACCTTGGAAAGGAACCCACTCCACTCGAGAGCCCTTTGCGTATCAAAAAACCTAAGGATAAATATTAAGTTGCACCTCACATTCCTAAGGGAGTCCTAAAGTGTTCAGGGCACAATCCTAATGCCTAAGCCACCCAGAACTATTCCATTGTTGAGGATTTGGGCTAAAGTCCTTGTGCAATGTCCGCACTTGAAGTAATTCAGACTTGTCCTCTGCAGAGGAGAGCCTTAATTTCTACTCTTGGGGTTGAAGATGATAACTCTTCTTCTGTTATCAAATTTGAAACCATGGGAATACAGCCTTGCTTACCTTACTATGTGTCTCTTTTGATTCATGTAGAATGTCTTAATATTACCATCAAACGCACTGTGATTGATGAAGGCACTGCTGCTTCCGTGATGTCTTTGTCATGTTGGAAGGGTTTGGGTTCTCTCGAGTTGCCTCAATCTGCTACTATGTTGAAGGATTTTAATGGTATATAATTTTTGCTACACGGTATTCTTCCTTCCCTTAAGGTCCAATTGGGAGGGAAGACCGCCGCGATCGAGGTCGAGGTGGTTGATGCGCCCCTTGACTACAATATTTTGATGGGCCGGAATCAGATGTATAGTATGCAAGCTGTAGCCTCTTCTCTCTTTCGAGTGGTATACTTTCCACTTAATGGGAATATCGTTATGATTGATTAGACATCATTCTGTAATCCGAGTGTTAATGCATCATCGGGAGCTTCTATCCCGATTATCGATCATTCTCAGCCGATAACTGGGAGTTCTCAGCCAATAACTGGGAGTGTGGGTGTGGGTATGTATCCGTCTCTTATGGGAACCTTTAGTTGTCCTGCGCTCGTTCTTATGATAGGATCTAGTTTTGGTGGGGCTTCATCCTCGTTGAATTCAGTGTCTTTTTGCACTACCCATTTGGAAGATCCTTGGATTCTTCCTTCACCGAGTCCTTCGATTGGACCTATCGAAATGGATGCACCGTTGCCTGCAATGATGGTAGCATATCAAGCAAATATTTGTCATGTTGCAGAGCGTAGTCCTTCCTCTTCGTAGACGGAGGAGGAGGACCCGTATGTGCTACCTACATGGGTAGTTGAGTCCTCTCATGCACATGATTTCCTTGATGATGTTTTTCGATCGGATGAATCCATTATTAAGGCCATGTCTGGGGTTGAGCCACTTTGGGAAGAATTACATCATCGATCATATTTTCTTCCTCAACTCGGCCGTATGAAGTGTGATGACTTTAGGGAGATTCTTAGAGAGAATATTGGTGGTCCCATGGTTCCATTGAGCTCTCTTGGTCAGATGGCCGATGGGAACATGGTGAATTTATCACCTACTATTCCTATCAATCCTTCCCGCGATCCTGGCAAAGTTGAGAACATCTACATTGGGGAAAGTTGTTCCCCTGACAAGATCAAGGAGTATACTGAGCTATTTAAAGAGTTTCATGACATCTTTGCTTGGTCATACAAGGAAATGCCAGGTATTGACCCTTGTATTGTCGAACGTGAGATCAAGACCTATCCGGATGCGAAGCCGGTTTGACAATGTTTGTGTGCGGTGAATCCTAGAAAAGAACCTGCCATTAAGGCTGAGATAGAGAAACTGTTAAAAGCCAGTTTTATCTATCCCGTTCCCCTGACGTAGTGGGTTTCAAATCTCGTTCTGGTTGATAAGAAGTAGGGAGTGATTCGTATATGCACTAATTTCCATGATTTAAACTGTGCCTGTCCTTAGGATAATTTTCCCACACCATTTATTGATCAAATTTTGGATGAGTATGCGGGAAGTGAGGTATTATCCTTCATGGACAGTTTTTCCAAATATAATCAGATTCAGATCAAACCTGAGGATCAACATAAGACTGCTTTTATTTGTCCTTGGGGTACTTTTTCATATCGAAAGATGCCTTTCGGCCTTAAAAACTCTGGAGCTACATTTTAGCGGGCTATGACCTTAATTTTTCATGATCTAAAAATGATTATCGAAGTGCATTTGGATGACCTTGCTACTCATTCTCATTTGAGAGTGTGTCATCCATACCATTTGAGATTAGTATTTGAAAGATGCCGCCATTACCAGGTTCAGTTAAATCCTCATAAGTGCATCTTTTTCATGATTGTTGCTCACTCGCTAGGGTTCATCGTGTCGAGGGAGGGTATACGAGTTGATCCCTTAAAGGTTGAGGCAATACTTCAATTGTCTCCCCCGCGTAATATTAGACATCTTCAGTGTTTGCAAGGCATGGAAAATTTGTTGCGGAGATTCGTAGTTAATTTTTCCAACTTGACTAAAGGCTTTATGCGTCTTTTAAAGAAGGACACTCCTTTTTGCTGGGATGAGAGAGCCTAGGAGTCCTTTGATGCTCTTAAGCAAGCCTTAGCATCGGCCCTCGTGCTTAGTCCACCTGACTATATCCGTGATTTCTTGATTTATGTGGCAACGTCCATGTAGACGGTTGGTATGGTTTTGTTTCAGGAGGATGAGGAGCTCCACGAGCATGTCATATATTATTTGAGCCGAAACCTTATTGATACGGAAATTCATTATTCCCATGTGGAGAA
This sequence comes from Pseudotsuga menziesii, assembly GCA_001517045.1. Classification (NCBI taxonomy): domain Eukaryota; kingdom Viridiplantae; phylum Streptophyta; class Pinopsida; order Pinales; family Pinaceae; genus Pseudotsuga; species Pseudotsuga menziesii. The sequence goes on along the minus strand of LPNX011208480.1, from coordinate 136,070 downwards.
ACTTGCCTTGGCCACCATTCATGCGGTTCAGAGATTAAGACACTACATTTTTCTTCGCCGAACCTTGGTTGTAGCTCATATCAATCTGTTTCATTTTGTCCTCACTCGAAGGATAATTGGGGGAAAATACAATAAATGGACTGTTATTTTGCAAGAGTTCGATATCGAATTCATTTCGGTGAAATCGTTGATCTTTGCGGAGCTTATATATGATTTTCCAAGTTTGGAGGAAGAGTTTTATGAGGATACATTTGTTGATGAGTATATTTTCCTTATTTCAACTTTGGACCCATGGTATGGGGATATCATTGTGTATTTGCAAATGTTGAAGGTCCCTACTCACCTTTCACGGGACGAGCGACGACAATTACGTCATGTAGTTAAGAACTACCTTATAGTGGATAACACTTTGTACCGCCGTGGGGTAGATTCCATTTTGCGTCATTGTTTAACCCTTGATGAGGCTGAGGTTGTGATGAATGATTGCCATGGAGGGGCCTATGGTGGTCATTTATCTGGGATTTCTACAGCCCAAAAAATCTTGAGAGCATGATATTTTTGGCCATCGATCTTCAAAGATTGTGTTAATGTGGTCAAGAAGTGTCACCCTTTCCAGGTGTTTGCACGCAATATGCCCTGTTACATCCTATTGTCACAGCTGGTTCCTTCACCAAGTGGGGGATTGAATTTATGAATTGCAACCCAGATTTGGCTAGGGGGCATCATCACATTATAGTGGCTGTCGATTATTTCATGAAATGGGCAGAGGCTATGCCCACAGTGAAATCCGACTGTGAGACAGCCGCGCATTTTGTTTTCAACCAAATTATTACTCAGTTTGACATTTCGAAAGAGCTTTTCACTGACCATGGTAGGCACTTTCAGAATAAAATGATGGAAGAGTTGGCTTCAAAGTTAGGGTATAAGCAGGAGCACTCATCTTCTTATTACCCTCAGGCGAATGGTCAGGTTGAAGTAGTGAAAAAATCACTTAATTCCATTCTCCAACAAACCATCGCACAAAGTAAGACGAATTGGCATATCATGTTATACCTACTTTGTGGGCCTATAGAACCGCAGATAAGACTGCCACCGATTTCTCTCCATATCATCTTGTACATGGGGTGGAGTCTGTCTTTCCGGTTGAATGCGAAATCCCTTCGTTGAAGTTAACTATAGAGATTTTACCAAACACTTCTGCATTAGAAGAATGTTTGGTCCACTTAGAGTAGCTTGATGAGTAGCACCGAGATGCCTTAATGGATGTAGAAGTAAATAAGCATTGCGTCAAGGTCCAATATGACAAGTCTGTCCGTCCGAGGAAGTTTAGTGAAGGTGATTTGGTCCTTTTGTGGGATCAAGCTAAAGAATCCTTAGGGCCAGGGAAGTTTAATCCCATGTGGCATGGTCCTTACATGGTCAAGCATGTGTTAGAGAAGGGTGCATACGAGCTGGTGGATTATGAAGGGATAGCCTTGGCGGAGCCTAGAAATGGGCTCTATCTTAAAAAAAAATATGCATGATCTTCAGCTAGGGCTGATTGTTGTATATTATTGTACAGTTTTTTGCATAGCTAGGTTTTCTTATGGTGATCGGGTTTGTTGATTAGCTTCCATTTCTGATGGCAGATGTCAATGGATTCTTCTATTTACATAGGATTCACCAATGGTGCTAGCCATCACACTCAAAACTCAGCTTTGGCTGCTTGGGTGATTTATTGTCCTACGAGTCAAGTATTGTCTTCAGGAGGCGTATGTTTATGACCTTTGAACAATGTTGCTGAATATAGTACCATTATTGAGTTATTGCATGATGCCATTTCACATGGTGTTCTCTCTCTTGAGGTATGTCTTGATTCGCAGTTAGTGGTTTCACAGCTTAATGGCTCGTACCGTATTAGTGATTCTATATTATTACAAAGATTCTTACATGTGAGATTGCTAGAATGGAAATTTGAAAATATAACATACATTCATGTTTCAAGAATTTTTAATCAAGTTGCTGACTCATATGCTAACTATGTGTTATATTGGCACTTGTTTCATAGACAATAAGCATATCACAAACATACATTTTCGCACACATGTAAATAAATAAAATCGATCATCATAATTTTTTTTCATTAACATCCAAAATGCGACGTCATAATACATAAGTGTCATAATACAAAATTGGGGCTTCCGAGCCACCAAAATATAATACACGGTTGTACAAAAAGAAATACTCTCAGGTCTCTAAGCCTGAGGAGGAGGAGGAGGGTTCAGATCATGGTAGCACACCATGGGTCTAGCTAGCTATCGATATAATCGAACCCATGCCTGTGGTACACCAACCACCTAGCGCTACATCGCCTCAGGCAAGTGCTCGGCTTGCGCCATGGGTACCCTGTGTGTCAAGCATACGAAGTTTGTGTGAATGATTTGGAGCGTCCACTCCACATCCACACCCATGATATCATCTCCTCTTCCCCTCCATCTATGACGAGGGAACCCATCCGGTCATTGTGGTCCAACATCTGCATACACATGATAGATTGTCACTATGTGTCGTCACACCAAAACATGTCTTTTGAGTCAATATATCAAAAAACACAAAAAATTTAATAATTCAAAAAAATTAAAAAGTGTGTTTGGGATTCGTTACCTATGTCGCCATATGCTGATCCTGGTGGTAGGGGCATGTCCAGATCTCCATGGAAGTCTATCCCTGCATAGGGGTAGTCGTCGATGGAAAGAAGTCTACTAGGTAGGGGTTAGCCACCCTACCTCTGCCCAGTCTGCGCATAACATTTTCCCAATGTCGTTGGGCCAGATCTCGAACTCCGTGTGGAGGAATGTCCACTCTATGGCTTAGCCCTGGTACAAGCTCAAAGAAGAACATGCTCAGTATGCTGCCGAAACCAAAGTTTCTCACCCTACCCATCTTGCAGTCACTAAGCTGCTACTTCATGTTGCTCAATAGTGCAGTTCTCTAGTCATACACTATGGGTTTCATACAATCCGCCGCATAGAACATTAGTGGACAAGAGGCCTAGTGGAGTGAAGCTAATCTGGCTATCCTGCCTAATGCCAATAGTATGGCCTTCAGTCCCAGAACATGGATAGAGTTTGTCAGGATTTGACTCCCAGCCTTTTTCGTGTCCGGAAAGCAGTACACCACAATGTACTCATCGATAGTCAATCCACCTCCTGGCTCGCGAGATCGTAGATTTACCACCTCTCCTCGTCGGGATAATCTAATGATAAAGTATATGTCAATTTCTATACTGAGCGACATCCTGTAAATGTGAAAAGACTTAGAGTCTAGATCCCATTAATCCACTAGCATTTGGAGGAGTCTTGGTTTGGACCTTAGGCTTCAAAGACACCAAAACTTATACAAACCACATGCACGCAATGCTTGTTGGGCCATTAAGTCACCTTGCATGGCCACTTCCACATCACCATGTTCCCTCTCCCTCCATTCTAAAACCATCCTACACAAAAAACAAGAAGTTTGATTAATATTTGCCCTTGAAAATCTCATATGCAGTCGCATATGCGACTGCTTGCAAAACAACCGCGTATGTACACGGGTTTGGGCATTTTTTCCGCGTATGGCCAGCCCTATATGCGGAAAAAAAACTTGATACCCACGTGGGACGAAAAGCACAATTTAAGATGGCTTAAAAAATAAAGTGGACCATAAAAACTTAATTTTTTTTGCATGAAATAGGAAGAGGAGGACATGAGGAGTTACCTAGATCAAACGGTGTCGAATTTTGCTGGACGATGCTCCCAGAATTTGAGTTGGAATTTTTGAGCTCAAATGGGTAAAAATTTCAAATGATATGGAATTTTTAAATTTTTTACTATTTATAGAATATTTTTGAAAATGTTTACCCACTTTCTATAGTTTTGATCGTTTCTGACCATTTTGGACCGTTTTGAACTAATTTGATGATGTAGGAGTCCGTTTTGAGCGTGGTTTGGCCGTGGTTTTGACCCGTTCATGCCGATTTTAGGTATTATGTCTAAACAGGCATATAGGTTAGGTTTCATATCCATTTGCACTTTGCATGACCTTATGACCAGTTCATTATAACCTTAGGTACGAACCCATTCTATCTTGTCACGGAACCTTCTTGTTGCTTTTAGAAGTGACATGATGTGAATGGTAGAGCTTGACCATACATGGGTACTCTAGTTAGCTCCTGTTTTTCATTTAGTGCCCGTGCCGACATTTTTCCTTTAGGGTCAGGGAGTCCTTTGTATAGTACCGCCATGACTTTACGCAAGAGACTCATACTCTTCATCTTTTTTGCTGGCCTTTTCCCCATGACTCCCTTATGTCAAGTTGTAATTGCATTATCGTGAGTTTTGCTTGCCTTATTGAGCCTTATGCCGGCTTCCTTGACTTTGATTAACTGCTGTATAGCCCGAGATTGTCTGATGTCTAGCCAAGCAGAGCCATTTTATATATCTTTTGCAGCTTGATTCCCCATTTTTATTGGGAGGGGACTTTCCCCTGAGTGTCATTATCCTACACATGTTTCCTTGCATTGACCATAGGTATGTTCTGCTGCTTGGAACTAGTTTGTTTGCCCCTTGACACTCGTCTCCTCCTAGTTTGTAACTATAAAGCACTTTTATTATTTTTCAAGCTTTTCAAAATATTTGAAAAAGTCCAAAAAAAAACCAAAAAACCAAAAAATCAGACAGGAAAAGATGTTATCTTTGGCAGCAGTCGAGTAGTGTTGCCTTTGAATAGAGCACTGTATAACACAACCATTGGTTGGGTTAATAGTTTGAATTTAGGATCTGTACTCATTTCTCTGAGTTTATCTCCACCGACTGGTTAAGCTTCCAGTCCCTATGGAGCCTCTGTCGATGCCTCCTATGTCATAGAGATGTCCCAGTTTTGTATATTGAGTCTATGCTACCTACATTCAGTCACCATTCACCTTTATGCTCTTGTTTGAAGGAAGTTAAATCCTGAATCGGCCATTCCTCAATTTTCTTGACTTTGCATGTCGGCCATTCCTGGTACTATTAATGGTTCATGCACATTATGATCGAGTCCTTCCACATTATATAGCTTTGTTGATTCCCTCGTGTTAGATGATGGGGGATGCCTTAATGCCCTCCTTCCAACAGATTTCATCCCATCGACTTGAGATCATTTATTATGGGATAGGAGTCTAGAGTCATTTTGAGTGCCTTGAGACTTGCAGTCATTAGTGGCAGGTTCTCTTGCCATCGACAGTTTTGGGAATACATCAATGTCCCTTGATTGATGGATTCTTTTAGGTTTTTGACCTCAACACATTTATTCACACTTGTTAGATTGCACTCTAGTACCTTGATTCCCATTTTCATTATCGGTGGGTGATCTCGCGTCTGTTAACGGTATGCATCAATGACCGATAATCAGACGATGGACTACTATGTTAGACCTCGACACCTATATTCACATAGTAGGACATGTACTCCCAGCGGTTTGTGTAGAAGACTTTCCATATTGGTGGCATTTCATATATGCTACCTCCTTGATCGTGCCAGTGTTCATGAGATTTCAACCCTCGTGACCTGATTCCAGTGTATGTCAGATATCTTCAGCCATTATGGAGATCTTGATCCATTGTATATCTTCAGCTTTCATTGAGATCATGATCCTTTGTATATCTTCATCATGGAGATTTTGATCTATCTATATTGTATGTGGTGATGACCACACATGTCATATTTGGTATCATGCCTATTCATGGCCATTGTACTCTTATGTATCCGGGACTGTTGTATGTACTTGTAGTCATATGCAAATATATTTGCACTGTATTGTTGGATAGCTGGTTCTTCATCACTCCACTTCTGGGATGGACTTATAATGTGTTTCGACCACTGTATCACCCCTTTGACCTCACACATTAGGGGGCATCTGTTACAGCTGATTTTACCACGCATGGTAGATACACATTTATGGCCTTCCCTGTCCCTCTGCAGACTCTTTAGACCCCATGGACTATTTTTGTACCTTTGTTTCCAAGATCATCCCTAAAAACACTTGTTATTTGCCATACATGACTTTTAAACCCATTCTCGCGTATATACGTGGATATAACCCTTAAACCCACGTACATCGGGATGTGTGAAAAAGGCCAAAGATTTTTGGAGTTTTCCTTGATGTGGATCCGAGTCACTTGTCTCTTGGCTTTCCATATGCCTTGAGATCGCTCGGATTTGACCTTCCATTACCCCATTGAAGCACTATATAAGGAACCCTTTGGATACATTGAAAGGGGAGGAATTGAAGAGCAAGAAAACTATAATCCATTGTTGCTATAGCTTATACTTGAGTCTGCATCCCTTTGTCCCTTGGAGCACTTGGTGTTATTCCCAAGCTTTCCTTTTCTTGTGAGCTTTCTATCAAGAGATGGAGGATTGAGGTGGTGGATGCCTAGGTGGAGGACTCAGTTTCTTCGGTTCACAGATGTGCCGACAGAGGTTTTCATTCTTGTAATCTCTGATTTATATTGATAGAAATATCTTTTCTTGTCCAATGATGTGTATTTAAATGAATATTGAATTAATGGATGCTTTTAATTGCTTATACATTATTGATTATATATGCTAGAGTAGTTCTAACACCATTATATAGCATGCTTCTCTTGTTTGCTGATTGTTGAGGGAGCCAATTCATAACACAAGCGGGATTGGAAAAGCTCAGCGGGGATCTACATCAACCATCCGGAATAAGGTATGTTTCAAGATCCTTTAGTGTTAGATGTTTTATTTCTCTTGCATATTGGGAAGGAATTGATTTTTGCAGTTACTCTGTCTATTGTGGTACCCAAAGCCATAGGAATTTTTCTCCCTAACACTGACATTGCTTGTTCCTCTGTAATGCAAAACACAACTATAGAACAAAAGAATCACAACCACATATCCTTCCCTTGAATAGTTAAATTAATTGACATAACACATCATGTAGCTCAATCGTAGATCTGTTTATCTATTCTCCGAAAAGTCCTTGAGATGATTCAATACCTGCAAGAAGGATCACAAGACAAATGAAAAGATGAGAGCATCATGACAATAAACTATCTATATTGATGATTAAGGAATTCAATAATATTTAATCACAAACACAATAATCAAATATAAGAAAGGGGAATGTTTTTGTATTAATAATGGGTGAGAAGAAGTACAACCAAATTCCTTGATGTTGACAGCTTATGTCTCAACAAATGTCTACAAACTACAATGAAGACCTCTCTAGCTATAGGCTACCTCTACTTTTCCTCTATCCAGACTTCAAACTAGCAGCATAAGGATGATTTTTTTTGGTCTCCCTCACTCTCTTCATAGAAGCTTCATTTATAGGCCAAAAACTCATAAGATGACTTAACAAAAGGATAGAATAAGATCCCTATAGGTGATGGAGGAAAATGCCACCTGTCCCAGACATGCAGGAACTAATTCCATGAAGGATTACGTATGAAACCTTCTAGAGACTTCTTTTTTTCCCCTTTTAAGACCATCGACGCTTTTAGGAAAACTAGATAGAGCATTGACCTAGGATTTTTCCCACTGCAAAGGGTCAACGGTGCTTCTTTCTCAACTGATGGAGGCACCTACGGTGCTCTGTGAAAAAGGTGAAAGAGTGCCGTACCTTCTAGGTCAGGCCAAAAAATGGCCAAGGTGATTCAGATCAGACTTTTTGGGAGATTGACAGGCAACAAGAAAGTCATCTGAAGGCTGACTAGGCAATGTGGGATTTTCATGTGCAACAGAATGCCCCCCAAAGCATGAAGTTAGAAGAATGTGATAGGTGAAATGCTTTGCAAGTTTTCCGTCTGATACAGAGGTAAAGAGAGATAGACTCATAAAAGACCAATAAATGACTCTTATCCAACCATAGCTGCGGACCAATACACTACAGATATATGATGATGACTATGTCATGGCTACCAATAATAGACTGTAGATCCATGATTGACTACTTTAAGAGATAGGTCATAGCTACAAGATATACAAAGTAGATCTATACCTCTCATTTTCAGATATAGAACATAGCCACCGAACATACAATGTGGATTCATGGCATGACTCTAAATGATCTCCAAATGCAACCTGAGTGTAGGAAATGATGATTATAAATCCTAATCACTCAGGGTCTTCATCCCAATCTTTGAACGATATGAATCTAACCATGTGATTACAATGTATTGACGTCAAACATGGTAGAAAGCACTTGATTACCAGTCATTGATGTCAACTGTTAAAAAGTGTGAGGGAAATCACCATTGATGTCAACTGTTAACAAGTGCGAGGGAAATCACCATTGATGTCAACTGTTAACAAGTGCAAGGGAAATCACCATTGATGTCAATGATTCCCAAGGTATCCCAGTAAAAATCATTGAATGTGAATAAAGGACTTGAAGTCGAACATCCAACGAGATCTTTCAATCAAGAGCCAATGATGTAAACTCATGTTGAAAGCGAGGTAACTTGCCATTGAGGCATGCAAGCCCAAGGTACTGCCTAGGTTTCTAGGTCTAAATCCTAGATAGTGATCTGAAGTCGATAGGAATAGACCCTGTCACAGGAGGGCCATAATGATTCCCACATTAGTGACACGAAACTGTGAATAAAAGTTTATTTGGAATAATAGGACTGACTCAGACATGACTGAATTTTGAGGACAAGTGAGGTTATTGATGGATTATTTTTCTAAGAGAGGCAACCTTTGAACAATTGGGTGACTTGACACATGACTTGGAAGTGTTAACCCATGAGAATAGAACCAGGTGTAATACAAGGAATATAATGAAGAATCCTTTGAATTGACTCAAAGGAGTTAGGTGACTCACAAGAATGGATCAACTCGAGGACAAACTGAAAACCCAAACTGTTCAGATATGCAAATGTAAACAAGTGCCATTTTCAAAGGTGGACTGTAGAGTACTAGCATATAAATAAATGAAAACCATTCCCCTTTCCTTTAATTTACCCACCTTGAAAGGCGAGTGCTTCTTTTCATTTTTACAAGTCCAAAAGGGTAACAAACACTCATTGAAGCTCATTAAGCGATGAGTCCATTCTCATATTTTTACAAACCTGAGAAAGGAGGGGTTCGTTCCCAAAATAGGGTCTTACATCGTATGTTTTATGAGTCCGACGCAAGTAAACTCATCTGTCATTTCATGTTTAGAGAGTCTAAAATGACTAAGAAGACTCCAAAAATGGTCCTTTTTCGTGGATAAGGCTAGTCGGTCTGAAAAAGAGATAACCTACCCCCGACTAGTCGACGTTCATATTTTTTTACAAGTGGGAATGTAACAAGTTCGCTTGGAAATATTTTTGTGTTTTGAGGAGACTGAAAAGAGCTAAATATAACTCCCGAATGAGGTTCCTTTTTCATAAGCCATTTTTAACGAGTTTGAAAAAGTGAAAAAGTAGACTCGACACCTTTCTACTGGAATTTTAACGAGCATGTAAAAAGTGTATAAGGATGCTCGGTACTTTTTCAGTTTTTCCCTAAGCCCGAAAAAGACAAAAAATGGCTTGTATCGGAGCCAAAACCTAGCATTAACCCTGGAAAACTAAAAAAAGACCATTAGAAACCATTTTTCCAAAACTATAGAAAATAAAAATAAAACCCACTTTCACTTAAATAATTTGGATTTCAAAATATATAAATTGGAATGTATTTTTGAAAATCTCAAATAATCTATAAATATAAAGTGGGGTAAGAAATATTTACCATTTCATTTTTACCATTTGTGAGCTTTGGCGAGTTGGTTTGGATTGGTGAGAGTTCCATTGGAGGTTTTGGCAAGGTTATTCCTACTCCATTGCTTCATCGTTCATCGTGTAAGAGGTAAGTAACGAAATATTTTCCCTTCTATCCTCTACAAGCATACATTTTTCTTCTTTCATGTTTAGACTCACATCCCTAAAAATTTTTTTTACCATGATTTTGAAGCCAAGGTAGAAGGTAGATTTGTAAACTTTTATTATAAATAGAAAAAACCGACCTTCACTGAGCAATTATAATGGTAGAAAATATGTTCATTTTTATTCTTTAAGGGTTTTCGGCCGTTTGGGAAAGTCCCCAATGGCGCCCTGTCCAGCCGGGGCAAGCACACCGTAGGCACCTTGTCCACGGTGGACAGGCGGGCGACGCTCTGGGAGTTGAAGACGTAGGCACCGATGGTGCTCTGTCGACAAAATATAGCAGCACCGTTGCAGCCCTAAGGAAGAAATATAAAACCCTAGAATGCTAAAAAGACCAAATTCATGCTCAAGATTTGCTTCAAAATATGTTATTATGTTTTTAGCCATGCCATGTGTTCTAATTGTGAAATTTATATGTTGTAGGCACATTATGGTCATCTGGAAAGAAAGGGAGCATGAGACTTTTGATATACAAGATGCTAACGATCCACTTACCATTGAAGCCTGAAGAAATTACGGACTGCTGAAGTACTTTCATGTGCCTGGTATGAAAGCACACATCCAACTACTTGAGTATATCATTAGCATGTGGGATCCTGATCAAGAACATTTTGTTGTAGGTGTCCACATATTTCTCATTGAGATAGAAGATATATACTTTTTGACCAATCTATCCATGAGGGGGAGTTAGGCAGTCTTATTTGGGGCTCGAGGAGGAGAAGGCTCCTTGGATGACATAATAGACCAGCATTGTGCATTGGGCACAGAAGCTCGATCCGAGAAACTAAAGATTCGTTCCATAGTGAATCGCCCATTGAGGACTGTGGTATACACTATTGGTAAGGTGGTGGGAACAAGATCTGCCCTCCTTACTACTCGATATCATATGCTATACGCTCTGCAGTGTATGGACCCTACCATTTTTAATTGGTGTGAGAGCATGCTAGTATGTTTGAAGAAGCAGTTGACCAAATGTAGGAGGGGAACATTGAAGCAATTCGGATACAGGGCAGTGGTGGTGTCATTCATGTTACAGAGGATTCCATATTTGAGACCACAGGTAACTATCACTAGGCTGTAGCCTGAAGATCCCAGGATGTTAGCATGGGTTACAGCTATGCCATGCCTTGGCGGTGCAGCACCTAAAGTTAGCTATGGGGCTGGATTCTTTTGCTGGTTGAGAAACCCGTTGCTTATGATAGAGGATTATGCCTATTATGGGGTAGATTTCCGTCATGATCTAGAGTTGGTTTTACCCAAGGGTGAGATGTGGGATGATCGTGGTAAGTAAAGACACCATCCAAACAATGTTTTTTGGAATTTTGTATTTTATTTCATTTTTATGGTTTATAACATTGAGATAACAAAAAGTGTTTTCGTGCAAACATTGGACTTGCCCGTCTAGTGGGGATGTCGCCTATTTCTAGGTGAGTAGGCACTAGATACATGATGATGTATCGCTCCAACGCTGAAGAGGAGCTTGGAGATGTGGAGGAAAACCTACAACGTTTGACTGTGGGTATTCCTGATGTACCCACAGATAGGGTACTTAGGCATTATGAGCGCCACACCATGGGTGTTTCTGAACGGTTTTCTAGGATACTCCACAGAGTGGCCCATGCCATTGCATGCTATGATGCACAGCAGGAGGATTAGTCTATTTTGATCTTCTTTTTGTATATGTATTACTGAAAGCTCCGAAGGTTCATATTTTTCCCTATGCATTTATGAACTTTTTATGGTCTTGAACTTTTGAGGGAACTAAAAGCTAGGGATGTTTCAACCCATTTTTGTATCTTGATGTTATAGTTTATATATATATGATATCCTTTCATATTTACAGTTGTGTGCATGCCAAATGTGATGTGTGAGATGTTCAGCTACTTATGAATTTACATGTTTTCATTTATGTTTCAAATGGACTTTCATGTATGAGCAATATAACAATCCAAAACATAATTAGCTAAGGAATATTCCATTGCATTTAAATGTCTTGGAATGTGTTGATAAGTGACTTGCTCAAAAGACCTCTCTAACAACCTGACTCTTTGGAAAGTACGAAGAAGCAGGGGATTACAGATAGTGTAGACTCGATTAAGTTGTTGGACAACCAAGTCAGAGTCCAAGTAAACCCTAATTTCCCTTACATCATTACCTAGGGATTCCATCAACAAACCGGCCACATCTTGATACTATGCCAGATTGTTGGTGGAGGGACCTAAAAGAATACCCCCTAAACTCACCAGCTCACTTGTAGGAGAGTACAACACCCAAGTTGCAGATGCAAGGTTAAGTGTATATCGATGAGCACCATTAGCAAAACCAATGAAGGAATTCATCTTTCCATGAGGCAAAGGATGTACATAAGTAGGGTTTTATAAAAAACACACTCTAAATCACACAAAAGACACACCTCTTAAAGTCTAAGACACACAATAAACTGTAAACAATATTTACAAAGACCCTACATTAGATGACCTAGGAATAGTATCTTTTGAGGTAGAGCCCATTTCGGGGCTCTCCCAGTGGTATCCCATCATAATCAACCAGTTCGTATGCTCCTTTCTCTAAAACGTGGCTAACAATGTAGGGTCCATGCCACATAGACTCAAATTTGCCTGCCCCCAGCTTGTCATGCTTCTGGTCGTAGGTCAAGACCAGGTCTCCTTCATCGAAGGAACAGGGTTGGACAGTCCTGTCATATTGAACTTTCATTCTTTATTTGTGTGCCTCATTAGCTAAGGCAGCATCACATCGAGTTTCATCAAGTTTATTTAGGTACAGGAATCTTTCCTTGTCTATGGTAGTGTCGGGTAATAATTCGATAGCCAGTTTTAAAGAAGGGATCTCTCATTCTATTAGGAGAGTATCTTCCATCCCGTATACTAATTGGAAAGGTGTAAAACCAGTGAAAGTTTTAACAGTAGTCTTGTAGGCCCAAAGTGTAGAGAAAAGCTGTAAATTCTAGTTTGACTTGGCCTGCCCTACCATTCGTTGAAGCATTGTTTTTAGTACTTTATTTATCGCTTCAACCTGGCCATTGGCCCGTGGATAGTAGGGTGTAGAGTTATCATGTCGAAACCCTAATTTGATGCTAAGCTCTGCCATCATTTTATTTTTGAAATGTGATCCATGATCGGTCACGATGGCCCTAGGAATCCCAAATCTTTTGATAATATGGTTGAATAAGAAAAGTGCAGCAGTTTTACCATCTTCGGCATATGTGGGCATTGCCTCAGCCCATTTTGTAAAATAGTCAACAGACACAATGATGTAGCCATGCCCCTTGACTAAGGTAGGTCTACAGTGCACGAAGTCTATGCTCCATTTTGCAAAGGGTCCAACTGCTACGACGGGATGGAGCGGAGCTGGATGTGTGCATTTCTTGGAAGTAAACATTTGACAAGGTGGGCATTTCTTGACCTTTTCAATACAATCCTTGAAAATATAAGGCTAGAAGTACCCAGCACGCAGGATTTTCTGGGCAGTAGCCAACCCAGAAAGATGACCGCCACAATCTCCAACATGGCAATCATTAAGGATGACCTCAGCCTCTTCATGTGTAAGGAAACGACATAGGATAGAATCAACACCACGGCGCTATAGGGTATCATTCAAGACAAGGTAACTTTTAGCTTGGTGGGGAACATGATGACGTTCATATCGGGAGGCAGTAGGCTGGTATCATAAGGTTTGGAGGTACAAAATGAGGTCTCCATACTAGGGATCTATCGTACTAATGAGAAATAGTGATTCATCGGGTAAGGAATCAGAGGGCTCTAGATTCTCAGTAGTACGGGGAAGGTCACATATAAGCTCTGCAAAGACAAGGGACTTCTTGGAAGTACTTTTGGTGAATTCTAGGTCAAACTCCTAGAGGATCATGATCCAACGTGAGTATTTTCCCCCAAGAACCTAACATGTAAGAACATAGTACATGGGGTTAGAATCCGCGTAAACAGTAGTGGTGCGGAGCAAAATATAGTGATGAAACTTCTGGACCGTAATGACTGTGGCCAGAGTGAGTTTCTCCACATGTGAGTATTGAGTTTCAGAGTCCAAAAGACTCTTACTAGCATAATAGATCACATGTTCTTGGTCATGTTCATCTATTTGAACAAGGACCATGCCTATGGTAGACAAGGATGCAACCACATACAGGGAATAATCCTGGGCATAGTTGGGTGGTTGCAACATAGGTGCATGGGTAAGTGCATGTTTAAGATTATCAAATGCATGCTGCATGAAATAATTCCAAATGAAAGGAGTATCTTTCTTTAGCAAACTCATGAAACCATGTGTCCTCTTTGCATAATTACAGACAAAGCGACGCATAAAGTTTGCCTTCCCTTGCAAACTTTGGAGTTCATTAATGTTCGTGGGAGCAGGTAGGGCCAAAATAGCCTCAATTTTCAAAGGATTGATACGGATGCCATCTTTTGAAACAATAAAACCAAGAAGCTGGCCAGATTCAATACAAAAAACACATTTGTGGGGGTTTAGATGAATGTTAAAATGATGACATCGAAGAAATACTGCTCTTAGATGATTGATGTGTAGGCAGGTCGTCTAGATAGGGTTCCACAACATGTTTAATATCATGAAAAGCATATGACATGGAACGTTGAAATGTCGCGCTAACATTTTTTAAACTGAAAGGTAGTTTACTATAAACAAAAGTCCCCCAAGGGAAAATGAATGTTGTCTTGTGTTGATCAGATGGGATAATCTCAATCTGATTATTGCTGGAAAATCCATCCATAAAGGAAAAAATGATGCTTCCAGTGTAGTTATCAATTATCTAATCGATGTAGGGAGTGGGAAAGTTGTCTTTTGGACAAGCTCGATTCAGGTCCCTAAAATCGATACAAACCCTAATAGTACCCTACTTTTTATTCAAAGGGACTATGTTGGACACCCATTTCGTTAGTGGTATGGGGTAAATGAAACCAGCTTTTAGAAGTTTTCAATTTCCTCTTTGATAGCAGATGCTTTTTGAGGATGAGCGCGTCGTAGTTTCTGGCGTACGAGCTTGGCATCAGAATACGATTTGATTTCATGGACAATGATAGAGGGATCAATCCTAGGCATTTCTTCATATGTACATGCGAAGACATCTCGAAATTATTTAAAAGGAGTCATGTACATTTGGATTTCTTCAGGGGAAGAGTTCTGTCCTATGGAAATGTTCTCGGAAACACCCGGTTTCATGGATATCAATGGGTATAGTTTTGGTAATGTTGCATAAATTCCATTCAAAATTGACACTACGAGTGAGGATTGAAGACTAAGGGTGGAGGACTATATTAGATGAAACCGTGGAGGCAAATTGGTTTTCTACCATATGGCAAGGGGGAAGGAAAGAAGATGTGTGATGATAATCTTCCCAAGGCATCTCGTCTAATGACATAACTTCCATGATAGACTCATCTGTAGGAAGTGTGTGTGAAAGATAATCCAGAGATGGGGAGGGGTGTTTGAGCCAATATGGCATGTGATAATGGTCTGAGGCCACCAAGAAATGATCATTGATAACGGGATTGCTAGTAGTTTGAATTGCATTGTACATCTCTTCAAAAGGGGAAAATGATGAGGATTCATCAGCAATTGCTTTTCCTTTGTCTATATGAGAGCTAGAAATCATATTAATGGATGCAGTTTGCGAAGCAAGAGGAGCGCTGGAGGAAGGAAAGACTCCCATAAGTGAAGAATATTTGATGAGGCCTACTTCGTGTCACATGCCCCAATTTTGCAAAATAATATTATCTTATTTTGATTTTATTCCAAGACATCATGTTAAATTTAATGCTAAGTTGTAAATGATGACTCAGCACAGTCAAGGATATTGAATGTAATTCTGAATATTTTAATTTTAAATAAATAAAAGTGGAGAGAATAGCTTGGGAGAGCTGTTAAAAAGAGTGTTATTGGTCAAGTTGGGGGAGGAGACTAGGTGGAGAGCATATAGACAAGTGGCAACATCCTCAAATGCTTCCAATGTTGTAGGTGGCAAACTCCCTACATTTGGGGTCATGATCCCCCAAGAAAGTGGGATCAGAGCAGGTGGCTCAATTAATGACAACTAACCCAAAAATACCTAGGAAATCTTAATAAAAAAGCCCATTGAAGAGAGCTGAGGCTGCTCATTACAAGAGGAGAATCATTCAGGTGAATGTACTCCAAAGGATTTCATTGGGAAGGGAATTTGTGGAAGGTGTTTGAGGGGTAAACTGCAGGAAATGATTTGGTACAACGTTTCAGCTGAAATATCTTGCCGTTGAGTGCAGATTTAGTACTGAGTCATTGGACTAGTATTTTGTTGCTTTCTCCACCATTTCTCGGCCAAGGATACTAGGAACAGGCTCAGGGGTCCTGAGAAGACGCTATTTGAGCACTCTCTAGGAGTTGGTAGGGAGGAATGGCCTCCCAACGTTGTTGTCATCCAACTTTAAAACAGGTTCTACAATCTTTTAATTGCTGTGTTAAAGTTTATATCTGAGTATGAACAAATAATGAATGATTTATATGTTATGTAGTGAACTGCTAAGATTGAAATCTCTTAGTTGTTTGAATGCTGAATTTGTACTTTGATGAAAAATAATCCTACCTGTGTTTTTCCCCATCTGGAATAAACCAGATCATACTCTAGCACAGGTTGTGTGTTTAAAATGGATAAAGATATGATAGGAATCCAAAATGAATAGAGTTACTTATATTTTCAGAGTGTTGGAATCTTTTCTTTCAGTAGATAGTTTCTTCCAGAAAGAATATTAATTTGTTTAGTAGGGTTGTTGTTAAAAACCAAACTGTGTATTGAGAATACTAGAAAAAGAACAGGGTCATATTATTTTACTAATAGCAGTGTGTTCAAGTATGTAAGTTATTCTTTTACACAGTACTTTCTTTTACAAACTATACATCTACACTGAAATAGAAGAAATAGAAATGTTAATTAAATGCTTATTTATTTATTTATGTTAAGTAAGGATGTGAATATGGTTTTGTTAGTTTATATCTTTTCCTAATAATAATAGCTATTTTTACCTGCAACTATTTGAACTCTAAGTAAGGATTGGTAACCTAATTAAATTCTGAATATAAACTAATTCAAGATAAGGAATATAATAACTAAGAACTTAATAACTCTCACAATATTCTTTTTCTTAGAATTAAAATAACTAAAAGACAGTAGTAACCTATGCTTAAAGTATTATTAATAAGGAATTGTCCTTACACTCTTACAGAGAAATTATATGCAAAGGAGTAATGATAGGTTTGAAAATCCTTATTTCTTTCACCAATCTTACAGAAATAATCCCATTGAATAAACTAAACTATTATAGACTGTTCTCAGTCTTTATTAATATATATATATATGCAAATATAAACTTAAGAGAATACAGTATTCACAGATAATATTATTATTAACACAAATAGTATTATTATTAACATAAACAATATTGTTTATAAATCAAAAGAAATTCTTTTACAAATTGGATGAATATTTAAAGAAAGAACAAAGATTATTTCCTTAAACCCTAACCTGGATTTCCTCAAGTTATTAAAATAATTTTAAACTCTTGTGACAGTAATTGAACTTAACGAAATAACAGTACAAAAATCATTATTATAAAAGTAAAATAGGGTAAAAACCCTAGCTCATATTTCTAAGCAAAATCTACCTGTATTCTTTATATATATTAGTAACCTAGGATAAACCATAAGATTAGTTCTTTTTAACCATTAAAAGAACCAATTAATTACATTACACACAGATAAAATACAATAATGAACAACATATACAAAATGTATAGTTATAAAGAAACCGTTTCTTTTTATTTATACAAACAGGGTGTACCTGTGAAAGCGAAAGATAGGGTTAAAAACCCTTATAATTATTACAATTACAAATGTCAATACATTGAAGTAGTAAACCAAATTTATTGAATTATGTAACCATTAAGTAACCAGGTTATTATAAATTACTTACAGTCCTTTAAGGACAAACAAATAGATAGTGTAATTATTATAAACTAGAATTTCTACAATGCCTTGTAATACTAGTTAATAGTCAACTAAATAAGTATTAAAATTTGTAAAAAAATTAAGTAGAATAATTTATTTCAAAACGAGGGTTTCCACAGGATAAACCCTAGCTCTTAACTCTGAAAAAAATGAGCAAGAATTATAACTAAACTATGACTGTATGTATCAATCACAAAAACATTAATAATAAACTTTAAACAGAGTACAAAACTTCATCTACAATGGAGAAGGGTAAAAACCATGATTACATAGAGCTTAATGTTAAACATCTGATAAACCAAAACAATCTTGAAGATAGAACTATCTTTACAAAAGAACTATTAATTTAAACAAGCTGTAAGCTAAACATCAAACTAATTACATTGCCCAGTTTAAAAACCGAGTTTACCCATCAACTAGCGAGGGTATAAAACTGTGTAAAATCAACAAACGGTCGGTAAAAGGAACCAAATAACTTAAGGCGAGTCAAGGAAGGCTTCCCCAAACCCTGGGTTATGCCAAATGACCACCTGATACAAGTAGGGTGAAAACCCAACATATTGGACCATAGGGCTTACCCGCATTAAGCCACAAGCCACGACATTCGAAGAAGGATTGCATACTTCCTCCACCATGAATGCATATAGTGGAGAGCACCTGCAAGGAGTTTTCAAAGACAGAGGTCAGAAAATAAACCCCTTACGAATTGTTTATGCCACTGTATCAGTAAAACACCTGCTATGAGTTAAATGAACATTAAAAACCATATTTACCTGTCAGTTGAAACACCGAACAGTCTTGTGGAAGCACTGTCACCAACATACTTTGCTAAAATAGTCTGTAAGACTAAACCTCACGCAGACAGCGAGCCACGAGGACAACGAAAGAAAACTAGAGCAGACAGTGAGCCATGAGGACAACGAAAGAAAATTGGAGCAGATAGTGAGCCACGAGGACAACGAAAGGAAGCTGGAGCAGACAACAAGCCAAGGGACAAAGCTCATAGCCACTGAGAATGGTTTAAAAACAAAACTCAGAGGTAAAGGCAACGCTAACCCCAGACTCAAGACAATTGGAGTAGAAGAGGGTCGATGGCCTCCATGAAAGCCAAGCAGGGCATCCTCAAGGGCCAGCGTGAATTGCGGAGGAGAAATGAAAAGGATTAGGGTTACGTTGGTTCTTATACCTTCCATGCTTGGTCAGGAGAAGACCACGTGGTCACGTAAATCAAAACCATGCAATGGATCATTTTCTATAGTTCCTGCATAAAATGATATCAAATTATTCAATCATTTGAAACAAGGTATAACTATATCATCAACCAAATAATTGCCTTGCAAATCAATTATACCGTGCATCATATCATATGATAGATTAATATTAGAATATCAACATTGTGATTTACGTTAACCTAGCAATAAGTGACACCTTTTAACTTTGGTAAAATTGTTCATGCATAGAACTCATTTCATCGTTAACCTTATGCCTACTATATTGTAACATCACAAATACGATTTGGATGATAGTATTTCTCTCCTCTAAACATTAACCTTGATATGGATAGAGATCATATATTTTATGGGAGAGCTCAAGCTAACCACCGAACATCTATAGTTTTCCTATGTAGAAATATTATAGTTATACATGGTTAATTTCTTGTAAAACAACAAATCAAGTTATAACTTTTATAAGTGGCATAACGTAGTTTATGTAGAATCATAAACTCTTTTAAAAACATGGTTATGACCTTGAACTAATTATAGACTGAATGTCTATTAAACAAAATAGATTATGCATGTTTATAAGACTTATAGGAACTAATAAACCAAATGGTAACAAAACTAAGAAGCTAACAATGTGTTTCGTAAAGACACTTTTATGAATTTCTTTTACATAGTTCAGAGCGATGAAACTTTGAAAGATTTTGGTTGTGACTCAACTTGGTAGTTACAATGATTCACCATGTCTATTGGGTAGTAGAGTAGTTATAGAATTAAACAAAATAACTAGAAAGTCGACCTGTTTCGAAAGCATCAATCTCAGAAAAACTGTTTGTAGACAGGAATTTAATACAAGAGAAGTATCATAGAAAAATTAAGAAATTGAATAGGAATGATCCCACTTGAGTCCAGAATTATTAGAACCACATGGTTTGACATGAATTTAAAGTATAGGCAAACAATGATCTCATGTGAGAAGGAATTATGGTTTTAGTTTGCACAATCGAACTTATACTGTCAAAAGGTTAACAGGCTGTAAGTTATCTCGCAGAAGCGAAATGTGGAACAGTTGTTACACAAATAAGACAATATATTATTGTATACATATTGTCAAAACAATCATTATAACATTGCAATGTATATATACTAAAGTAGAAGTTACTTCACAACTGAAATTATAATTTTAGAGCCGCAAACATATCTTACTGTCGCAATGTACTTTTGAACTTTATTAATGAAAAAAAAACTTAAGGAAGCCAAACGGTTTTACCTCACGGAAGTTGTTTAGAATTTAGCAGCTTATTTACTAAGATTTATAATTGCAAATAAAACACTGCTCAATACTTTAAGAATTTTTAAACGTACTCGTTTGATCATACCTGTAAACCTGTAAGAACCAACAATCTTCTGCGTTAGCACAATTGCTAAGTAAGCCCCGGATTCAAAAGTTAGATTCCACCTACTTGACATGAAGAGACTCATCAGTAAACTGAAATAAAACAATACGCAAGTAAACTTTATTCTTGTTACAAAAATGAACTGTTTATTTAACATAATTGATATTTAGTAAAATTAATTACTTGACTGTTTCTTTTATTGCTAACCTTTAGCTGTTAGTGAAACCGCAGGTTTTAGCATTTGTTGTTATCTCAAAATTTTAAATTTTTGCGTAAATTTGGGGTTTTGACAACTTCGATGTCTTGATACTATGGGGTGTTCAAGAGTGAAACGTTGTTTGAATCATTTGTAATAGCACTAGATGTGATGAAATCTAATTGGTCAACAGTAACAATCTATCCTTGGAATGGGAACTGGATGATCCGAAAAACGGTCGATGCTACAGCTTGCATAAGATAACACCAATTGTGACCTAGGACTAAGTTGTAATCCAAAGGAGCGTCAATGACTTCGATATGAATGGAGACTAACTTGCCCCCCAGTTCTACATGGATGGCAGGTAGTAGTCCATAGGGTTGAAATCCACGACCATCAAAAGCATTAAGAGTGGTAAGTGAACGGTTGATCTCCGGAGATCCAATGGCTCTCCAACAAGATAAAGACATAACTAATGTAGATGCACCCTCGTCCAAAACGGTATGATGGATAGTATTTCCAGCAATCCTTGTAGCGATCTGGAAAGCTAACTGATGTGAAAGTATCGTTTTGAAATCATCCAGTGTGAAAGTGATGATATTACTATTCTCGGGATCCATAGCTCCAAGGGAAGTAAGCAAATTTTTTAGTTGAGTTGGGAAGGTTTGAAGTACCTCTAAAGTTGACATAGCTTAGGGTGCCTAGGCCAGACACTCAACAATATTATAGTATTGGGTGGCACGAGCGTTAGGATTAATTATGGACTTACATAGAGTGCCCTTTGGTGGACGGAAAATTGCTTCAGGTATAGGTTTTTCAAAATGAAGACCATTATTAGTAGGAGGTGTGGAAGTTGAGGTTTTTTCAGATGGAATATCATCAGGTTTCTTTTCTGGAGGAGGGTCATAACTATGTGCTCTTGTATTCAAATTCATCGTTTCACCAGACATCATACGAACTTCATCAGTGGAAGAAGAAGTTTTGTTTAAGGAATTATGATCAATTAACTGTTGTTGGGAAGGGAAAGGATATTTTAAAATAGTTGGGGTGGGTGAGGATTTTAAAAATTTACCAACTTCCTCATGGCGAGGACATTTTTTTGTAAAATTATCACCTCCGCAGATTAAATAGGGGTACTTCACCTTTCTCTTTCCTTTTGAATCGTTATCCGTATTTTGTGTCTTATTTCCTTCCTGTTGGTTGTCAGGTTTTTTAGATTTATTTTTTCCTTTTTTGTTTCCGCCTGAAGATTCAGTGGATTGAATCGTATTTACTTCAACAGAAGAAACAGGAGAGGAAGCAGTTTTGGTAGGTGGTTCTTGTTGATTGGATGGGGTGGCAGCTTGTTTTGTAGAGGATTTAGCCGCTATTTGTGTCTGAATTGAACCAAGTATGCCATCAGTAGGAGGTTCCGTAGCTGGTCTCGAAGGGTCTGTAGTAGGCCGAGAAGCATGGGGAATCAGATCATACAAAGTGCCCGACTGGGAATAAACCAAGTCAAGGTACTGGGTACGACTAATATCCTGTTCTTCGGTAACATCACCTCCCATGGCCACATCTCTAGCTATGCGTGGAAGCAAAGACTTTGTGAACCAGTCAGCCAGTAACTGATCAGGAATAGGGGCCTTAATTAACCTATGTCTTCTTCTCCATTCATGGATATGATCGGATATATGGGTAGATGTAGTTTATCGAAGTGAGGTCAATAGGTCTATACCTGTTTCATATCGGATTGGTAACTGAAAGTATGTCAAAAAATTTATAGCTAAAGCATTGAAATCCCAAAATGAATGTCATGGTAAATCGATGTACCATTTAGCTGCAATGCCGGTGAGGGTTCTTTGGAAAAGGCATACACGGACTGAACCGTCCATCAAAGAATTGGATGAACACCAAAGATGAAAATTCATAACATGTTTTTTTGGGTCCTCACTAGGTTTACCATCAAAGTTTGGGATATCGAAAGGTAGCTTGACTGGGATGGCGGGCCAAGAGGGGTCATGATGAATTGGGTCATTTATCAATCTTGACAATTCTGGAAAATATAAAGTGGCCAGAAATGGTAGTTTTTGATTTGGTTGTGGGTATTGGTAATATTGATAGGGCATTTTCTAACCAGTAGGACCGTATGTGGATTGATAGATGGGTATAGATGATGCCCCCGAAGCTTGTTGAAAAGGCTGTTGGTTTCTAGAATTTTTGTGGGGAGGTGGGCCCCCTGAGGGAGGGGGTCCTCCGAAAGGTGGTGGTGGTGGTCCTCCTCCTCCAGGTGGTGGTGGGGGTTCACCTCCGCCAGGTGACGATGGTGGTCCTCCACCTCTAGATGGGGGTGGTGGTCCTCCTTCGCCCGATGGTGGTGGTGGTCCACATCTGCCAAGTGGTGGTGGTGGTCCACCAAATGGTCCACCATGTCCTCCAGGACCTCCAGGTCCTCCATGTCCTCATGGTGGTCCTCTGGGGGGAGTTCCACCGTATCCTCCAATAGTATTAAAAAAAGTCCCATCCATATGATGAGATATTTGACCAATTTGGTTGTCCCCAAGGTACAGAAGTATTTTCGGGGTAAGGCATTCCAGGATAAATAGCTGTAGGTGGTGGTTGTTGGTAAAATTGATTAACCATAGGCTTTTGAGTTCCTGGATAAGTATATTCCCAAGAAGCTATATTGTTGACAGGTTGTGACCCTAAGGGTTGGCTTGTACTAGATCGGGGGGGGGGACAACATGGGAATTGGTGGGGGGTATAACTACTGTAGGTTGTGCTACAACTACAACTTATCTTGAACTAGGCATAGTTCCACTGACAGATAACGTAACTCACGCGGGGGGTTGCCCCCTGGCATGAGAGTTTACTAACACGACTTGATTTGAGGATTGCCCCCCAACCATGATAGGTATGGAGGGTCTAGCAATAGTTTTAGGATGTAACACTGTAGGGTTGTGGTTTAGACCTGGATTACCTTGAAACAAAATTTCTTCAATAGGTCCTAACATTTGAGCTAGTGAACGATATCCTTCGGGCCATGGGTTGCGAGAATTCTCACCATAAGCTGGGCAGCCTTCAGAAGAAGGTTTAATTTCTGCTTCAGGCCAAGTGTCTGTATTACGGGGTAATCGTGCCTATAAAGTTTCATAACGAGACACAGGTGGAGGAATAATTCTTTCTATTCTCTCTAAAAAGTTATGATCTTGATTGAGAGATGCATTAATTCTTCTCTGTTCCTCTTCTCCCAAGGGAGGATTTCTTGGTGAAGGTATAATAACCCTGAATTTAGCAATGGCTTATCCCATAGAAGTTCTCCAGAAAGGAGCATCCATACCATAATATGGTGGGGCAGAAACATTGCCATGTCCTTCCAACGGTGGATGTAAAGAAGCACCGGTTGTAGGAGGCAATTTGACTGAAGGATTCATGTAAATAGTGAAATCTTCGCTAGGTGGAGTAAGTTCCATACAATTCTCAACCGAAGCTGGTATTTCCACGGCTACCCCTTCTTCCCCTTCCATGGTTGGAGGAGAGTCAGGAGGTAAACCCTACAACCTACATGATTAATGCCACGCAAGCTACTCAGCCATGGTGGGGGCTGGAAGTATTTTAACCTAGGTCAAAGAAAAAATCACACAAAAAACACCTACACAGAGCTAATGGTCACAAGCAGTCTTAAATGATAGGAGGGGTTCAAAGCTCAATTTCTCACCAGGATTATCAAGAATTTACAAGCTTCGCCCGTAAAGCCAAGATGACCAAGAGGTTAAATCGGTTTGGATAGGGTATCCTAGTGGGGTCTCCCGATATACACAAGGTGCATGGGAGCTCAAATCGGTAGTAGTGTTGTCTAATGCACAACCGTTCACAAGGGGCCTTCCCATATACAATCGAGTACATAAAAGAACCTTTCTATATACCTCAAAGGTACATGAAAGACCGTTTCTATATACTGATGGTATGTGGAAGAACCGCATGAGTCCCGGGATGTAGTGCAGACAAATAGCGACAGCTCCTACGCTTAAAGGTGCCCAAACACGTCTCTAGCCTATCACTCAACTTTCTATACAGATTTTAACCTAAAGCTACTGTTGATTTTATCTTGATGATTAGGTGAATGTTTGTGGAAATGTTGTCTCCAATAATGCAGATTAACTCTATATGCACCAAAAAACACGTCTTTGACTTTCGATGAAAACTATTTAGGGTAAGGATAAAACTTTCTCTTTTTCTTTTTTCAAGAACCTTAAAATAAAGCCATTTCAACAATGCAAACTTGAATTGAGAAATGCAAGAAAATGAAGCTTTTTCAAACACAAAATTTTTTCAACAAGCACTCAAAAGATATCTGAAAATTTTGACAAAGAAACTAAGCCTCTAGTGTGCATGCAGACTATCTTGCTACAATGTCAAAAAACATTTTTCTTCTAATCTATTTATGCAGAAAAATGACAACTTCTAAAGTATAAATAAGAAGAAACTAAAATGGTTATTTTTTGTATTTTTTATGGAATATATGAGGCACTCAAAGTAGTCTAAAATGAACTAGTTTAAAAGAGGCTATGATTTTCTTTTCAAAAATAAAAGTTTCCAGATATTTCATTGAAACCAAAACTGTAACTATCTAGCATTTTACCCTATAAAAAAGATCAAGCCTTTGGAAATCAACTCCAAAGAGAATCAGGTTCACAAAGTACTCTCAAACAGTAGGCAGATGCAAAGAACACAACAAAATCTCAGAGAAGCAAGCAAACCACATGGACTTTTCAGAAAGATAAAAAATTTCCAAACAGACAAAGAAAAATTTTACAAAAAGTTTTTGAAGCCTACCTCACAAGTCGAATAAATGTGCTAGTAACTCTGGACTTAGGCACCTACGACGCTCTGTCAATTGAAGGGAAACATGCCCTGGATGGAAGGACGACGCTCTGTCAGCTGAAGGGAGGGGCACCGTGGAGGGAAGGCAGTGCTCTATTAGTCAAGGGGAAAGGCGCCCAGAACAAAGATCAGTGCTCTCTCAGCCACAGAGAGGAGTGCCATCTAGATAGTGTACTGAAAAATTCAGAACTCCAGGAAAAACAAAAAATTCTCAGTTGAACTAAAAACAGTAAGAAAAAAAAATTACCTAGAGAGCAGTAAAAACTATAATCCAAAATCGAGGGAAATTATCATAAATAAAATGAAAAGAGTAGCTTACCTTGCAAACTGAAACAAAAAAGAGCAGAGAGAAAAACTTCACCAGTGGAATGGTTACCAAAGAGTTGTAGATCTAACTAGATCTTCTCCAGATCTGATCGATTTTGCACCTCCCCAACGGAGTCACCAATTTTGTTACTAGGAATTCTCAACCAGTGTTGACACTACTTGTTCCTCTGTAATGCAAAACACAACTGTAGAACAAAAGAATCACAGCCACATATCCTTCCCTTGAATAGTTAAATTAATTAACATAACACATCACGTACCTCAACTATAGACCTGTTTATCTATTCTCCAAAAAGTCCTTGAGATGATTCAATACCTGCAAGAAGGATCACAAGACAAACGTAAAGATGAGAGCATCATGACAATCAAATATCCATATTGATGATCAAAGAATTCAATATTGTTTAATCACAAACACAATAATCAAATATACGAAAGGGTAATGTTTTTGTATTAATAATGGGTGAGAAGAAGTACAACCAAATGCCTTGATCTTGACAGCTTCTATCTCAAAAAATGTCTACAAACTCCAATGAAGACCTCTCTAGCTATAAGCTACCTCTACTTTGCCTCTATTTAGACTTCAAACTAACAGCATAAGGATGCTTTTTCTGGTCTCCCTCACTCTCTTCATAGTAGCTTCATATATAGGCCAAAAACTCATAGGATGACTTGACAAAAGCATAGAATAAGATCCTTATAGGTGAGGGAAGTGAATGCCACCTCTCCCACACATGAAAGAACTAATTACATGAAGGATTATGTATGGAACCTTCTATAAACTTCTTTTTTCCCCTTTTAAGACCATAGGCATTTTCAGGAAAACTAGATAGAGCGCTGACCTAGGGTTTTTCCCACTACAAAGGGTTAATGACACTTCTTGCTCAACTGATGGAGGCACCTATGGTGCTCTGTGAAAAAGGTGAAAGAGTGTCGTACCTTCTAGGTCAGGGAAAAAAATGGCCAAGGTGATCCAGATCAGGATTTTTGGGAGATTGACAGGAAACAAGAAAGTCATATGAAGGCTGACTAGGCAATGTGGGATTTTCATGTGCAACACTGTCGACTCTTGAGTACCCTTGGGATGATATGCACCATCGCTCATTCTTTATCACCAATGAACCTCTTTCATCATCAAACCAGTACTCAGTCAAAGCCAAAGACTTCATCCATGGAAAAATAGACTGGTTCAAGAAACCCATTCCGACACCCAACGCCTTTGAAAAGGGAAACATGGATAACAATTCACCAACCATTAAGGTCAATATATCAACTAAATCCAAGGTAGCTGAAGATATTACACTCGTAGCATATTGCTCCCCTTAAGAAGTTGCTTCTCACAAAGCACTTTTTTAACGATTTCCGTGATATTTTCGCTTGGTCCTATACCGAGATGCCTGGGCTTAATCCATCTATCGTAGAACATCATATCAACACATGGCCTGATGTTGCACCCAAACACCAAAAGTAAAGACCCATTCACCCCTCAAAGGTTCCCGCTGTCAAATATGAGATTGAGAAACAACGTAAAGTAGGTTTCATATACCCCATCACATATACCACTTGGGTTTCCAATCTTGTTGCTATTATTAAAAACAAGGTATGGTTCATGTATGTACTGACTTCTATGACTTGAATTTGGCATGTCCCAAAGACACTTCCCCACTTTATTCATTAACCAAATCATTGATTCCTACGCCAGCCACAAAGTATTTTCTTTTATGGATGGTTTTTTCAGTTATAACCAAATTCAAATCCAGAAAGAGGACCAGTACAAAACTACTTTTACAACCCCTTGGGGCACATTTGCATATCGTGTTATTCCATTTGGCCTTAAAAATGCTGGATCCACTTTTCAGTAGGCCATTATGTTCTGCTTCCACAACCTTATCCATATTATATTGGTCTACCTAGACAACCTCACGGCTCACTCTTGAAAGTATTCCCAATATCTAGATGACTTACGACAAGTATTCTTGCGATTTCACAAATACAACGTCCACTTGAACCCCCTCAAGTGTGTGTTTTGTGTCCCAGTTGGGTGTTTACTCAGATTCATCGTATCTCACAAAGGGATTATGGTTGATCCTTTGAAGGTTCAAGCCATTCTGAATCTTCACCCCCCACGTACTTTACACCAATTGCAGAGTCTCCAAGGAAAGGCCAATTTCCTTCGCTGAAGGTTCTATGCATGAGGTCATCCACCATAAGTAAACTTGTGTCATATTTTTTCTTTTTTGTTTTGCACCGTTCTTATCATGAGTCTCATAGTTTGTTTCCTTGGTTGTTCTAGATGGATCCTACCTCGCATCACTACGATGGGTTCACGGACAGAGCAAGTAGATGGTCTCCTAATCTCACCTCGGTTGTGTGGGTTATTTATTCCCCATCACATGAGTTGATCCATATCGATGGAATGTGTGTTGGTATTGATACCAACAACTAGGATGAGTACAATGGTGTTGCTAGTCTCCTGACCATTTCCCTCCACTTGGGTATTCACCACCTTGATGTCTTCTTAGACTCCTAGCTGCTTGTATCACAGTTGAATAACTGCTATCGGGTATGCGATCCTTGTCTCTTTTTAAAGTTCATGCGCACTAGACATTTGGTTAGACATTTTGAATCCGTTAGATTCATGCATGTTCCCAGAAGTCTCAATAGTGTAGAAAACCAAATGGCTAATGGCGTTCTAGATTGGCACATCAATCATCACATATAGGAAATAAATTTGCATCATGCATCATCATATAGTCATGCATACATATGTCATATACATCATATAAGCATGATCATAAAAAAGACTCATACAAAACACATAAAAAGTGCATCCAAGTGCATATATATATCATGTCAATGTCCAGTACAAAATGAGAAGCTCCACAAGCTTTCTCGGTTGATCATACATATAGTACAAAAATCCCTGTGCACCACTGCACCAAGGGGAAACATCAATAGCTGCTAGTCAGAGTCTGTTAGGATTTATAATCCTCCCTTGACCAAACTGTCTATTATATTATTTTAGCATAAATTAGGAGTCTTTTATTAATTATTAGGTCCACAAGTACCATTGGGTCCACTTAGCATGATGGGTCCACATGTACTAGTCACTAGAGTGTTGGGAACATCGATAGAGGCTAACTAAGACTGACTGCACTTGCATGCATCAGTTTAGGTGCCTCCTAGGCCAATCCCTACATTTTACGAGCCACTGGGAGTCTCGACACCAACCTCCTTCAATTGTTGGGAGTTGGTAACTAGTTAAGCTTAGTTACTCTTCAGTTACATTCAGTTATTTTTACTCCAGTTCAGTTAGCACTAGTTATGCATGGCTACATGTGGGAAGGTGCTAGTTCTCACCTACTTCTCACCTACCACTGCAGTTAGACTAGTTTAATCGATTATAACTGATGGATTGACTGAATTAGACATCTAGATTTAACCACTTGGACTTCGATAGTGATTTAGACATCTTTAGTTAGCCATGCAGTTAGATACAATTAGACTCAGTTGGTGGATTTGAATTCATCCCTAATGATTCGAATTACTCCTTATGTAACACTATTGTAACACCAGATTCTTTAATGAAGATAATATTGTAATTCTCTGAGCAATACTTGTCTGTTTCCAATGAGATTTGATTTGTTCAGGTTGTATAATTCATGCCTCTTCAATGCATAATAATTAAGAATCTAATTTTAGTACTCATTTCTCGATGATCTAAATGGCACAACAATTCTAACATGGTATCAGAGCCATCTCAAGCAAGCTTCAAGTCTGTCTACTCTCCATTGAACACCAGAAGTAACTGGGTTTCCACAGAAGTCCCGCAAAGAGTGCCTTGCTTCCTCTGAATTTATTCAGAGTGGTGGTGCAGGCATGACGAACCCTGAGAAAGCATTCATGTCGAGAGGGAAGGCTTGATTATAACATAGTTCGAATGATTTTGGTTTTGCAGTGAAATTTCTATAGGTGCTACATAACTTGTGTGAAGATATTGTCTTTTCCAACTGGAGAATTTTGGATTCTCAACGCTCCACACCTCGACCCTAAAACACTTCAATTATGTTGATTGGAGGGTAGATATGCAGTTTTCCTTGTGCAAGAAGGGCTACTTCAAGATAATACTTGGAAGGGAGGTCGAGCCCCATCATTCAAATGAAGATTTAGGTTATCTATCATACTCACATATTGAGAGATGTACTCTCACACCTTGAAGGTTTGAGGACTCACAGGGAATCTTGGGAGAAGCTTGAAGTCTTGTTTGGAAAGCAAGATGAGATTCAGGGACACATTTTGGAGAACGAGTTGATAGCCTTACATCCCAGCAATTTCGAGACCATCCAACAATTATTTACTAAATTTAAGTTTCTTGCACTTCAATGTAGATAGTGTGGAATATAAAGAAAGGATGAGCATCATGTGCTCTCTATACTAAGGAAACTAGGCTCTGATTATTCTGTATTTGTCTCAATATTCCATTTCGAAAGAGCTTCCATTCCCAATTGGAATATGCCCTCACTTTATTCCTTTGCCAAGTCCTTAATATAGGAGAAATAGAAGTTGATCCAAATGGAGGTCATCAAGACTTCCTAAGATCAAGCCCTCCTAGTGACAGACTCTACCAAAGCACAAGCTAAAGGGAAATCTACAGGGAAGGAGCCTAAAGTAGCTGATTCGAAGCCTACATAGAATCAAAATACTTCTGAAGGAGCTTCGATCTCTAATAAGAAGAATAAGTTTGAAAAGAAGATGTGTCCCTATTGTATGAGGGGTTTTCCTCTATAAGACTCTTGTATGAAGAAGCAAGTTGACCAGATGACTGCCCTCCTCAAGCAGGATAACATTGCTCTTCTACAAAGAGCACAAAAGTCTAATGATGGACCAAAACCAGAAGATGATGAAAGATGCCATGCCTTGAAGGATATCATTACTCAGTAAAAAACATATATAATTTATTATGGAGCATCCAAACACATGGTTGCCTCCAAAGAATCCTTCCTTGCCCTCACGCCATCAAAAGGACCTAATATTCACATGGGCGATGATTCCTAAATTCCAATAGTAGGAAGATGTTCAGCTAAAATCCAGCATGGTGATTTCAAAGACGTTCTCTATGTTCCCTCCCTTGCAACTAATTTGTTTTTTGTTTATTAGATGACCCATACAGGCTCTCCCAAGAGAGTAACATTCGACTTAGATTTAGTTGAGATCACAGAAAAAAGCTACTAGAAAGTTCATAGTGAAAGGTACTGCAAATCATTCTACTAAAGCTTATGTGTTCTCACATTTTTTTCTTGTCTCACCTCCTACATCTTTATTGTCTCATGCTAACAACACCAACAATATTTGGCATGAGAGATTTGGCCATATCAATTTCAAATTTCTCCAGAAACTCCACAATGATAAAATGTTTGAAGGTTTGCCTCTCATCCAAACTTCTGATGGAATATGTTCTGGTTGCTTGGTAGGTAAGCATCTAGAGAAGAGGTATGAATTTGGGAAGGAACACAGAGATTCCTCTATACTTGATTTGATACATAGTGATGTGGCTGAACCTATGCCCACAAAATCCATTAATGGTTGCAGGCATCTCCTCACCTTTATTGATGATTGTTTTAGGTACCGCTGGATCTACGTTATTAAACATAAATCATAAGTTTTTGAGATTTTTAAAGTTTTTAAAGATATGGTTGATAATAGTTTCAGTAAGAAAATCAAATCCATAAGATCTAGTAAAGGAGGAGAGTACACCAAAAGATACTTTTAGTATTACTATGAATTATAGGGGATTCAAATGGAACACTTAGTTCCATATATACCACAACATAATTGCACGACTGAGAGGAAGAATAGATCACTGAAGAAGATGGCAACATGCCTTATATATGGTAAGAATCTCCCTCCTTCTCTTTAAGAAGAAGCTGTAAATTGTGCTTCATATTTGTAGAACAAAGTGCCTCATAAATCAGTGGTTGGGGCCACTCCATTCAAAGCACTGCATGGGAATAATCCCAATGTCTCTCATTTGAGAGTTTTTGGTTCCAAAGCTTGGGACAGAATACCACTTGACAAGAGGAAGGCATTTCAAGCCCAAAGTAGCGAATGCATTCTGCTGGGATATGCAGAAGATGGAAAAGCATACAAGTTGATGGAGTTTACAACTAGGAAATTCTTCATTGAGAAGAGTGTTCAGTTTGAAGAATATCAGTTGTGTGATGCACCACCATCCAAAGCATAAGAAGGTATAAACACTCTTCCTCCCATTTTTTGTGATGATGATTTATTACCGTGTTTCAGATTCAGATGAAGAGGATCAAGACCAACATGGTCATGTTATTGACGATGAACCTCATGATATTCTAGATCCATATCCAACATCCATTCCTAAGCCTATATGGGCTCAAAATCTCATTGATGCAGCTGGGGATGGTGCTGGGAATCCATAAGACAGAAGGAGAACTAGGTCCCAGTATCAGAATGAGCATGTTGCACTCTCTCTCACAGATTCGTTCCCTACAGAGTGGCGTAGAAAAATTCTAGGATGGTGCTACTTGATGATAGTGAATGATCAACCACTTGGTCCACAAAAGCAGAAAATTGATAATTCTCCACATCTTTCATCTAGAATAAACACACAAATTCATCAGTTCAGAAGGACATTGAGAGGTTCACATGCAAAACTTCAAGATCCCGCTTCACAGAAGAACCATACTACTACATAGAGCTGCAAATTTGCAGCAGTGTTTTGGAAAGTTATTTTTCTAAGGACGAACCTACTTTCTTCTAAAGATAGCTTGTATTTTCCTATTTCTTGCTTATTTTTTTGGGGGGGGGGTTTCCCATGAGGTTTTCCCTTATTTCCTCGGTTTATTAAGAAGGATTTTTTAATCTTTTAGATTGTATATGGGTGACTTTTGGCCTTGCTTCCAAGGCCTACAATTGTCCAAGTTAGGATTCAGGGGGGGTGTTAGGATTTATAATCCTCCCTTGACCAAACCATATATTAGATTATTTTATCCTAACTTACTAGTCTTTTATTAATTATTGGGTCCACTAGTACCATTGGGTCCACTTGGCCTAATGGGGCCATAAGTACCAGTCACTAGAATGTGGGGAACACTGATAGAGGCTAAATGATACTGACTACACTTGCATGCATCAGTTTAGGTGCTTCCTAGGCCAATCCCTACAGTTTAGAAGCCACTCGGAGTCCCGACACCAGCCTCCTTCAGTTGTTGGGAGTTGGTAACTAGTTAATCTTAGCTACTCTTCAGTAACATTCAGTTAGTTCTACTCCAGTTCAGTTAGCACTAGTTATGTATGGATGCATGTGGGAAGGCGCTAGTTCTCACCTACTTCTCACCTACCACTGCAGTTAGACTGGTTTAATGGATTATAAATGATGGATTGACTGGATTAGACATATGGAGTTAACCACTTGGACTCCGATAGTTATTTAGACATATTTAGTTAGCCATGCAGTCAGATATAGTTAGATTCAGTTGGTGGATTCGAATTCATCCCTAATGATTCAAATTCCTCTTTAGGTAACACTATTGTAACACCATATTCTTTAATGAAAATAATACTATAATTATCTGAACAATACTTGTCCGTTCCCTTTGAGATTTGATTTGTTCACTTTATATAATTCATTCCTCTTCACTGCATAATAATTAAGAATCTTATTTCAATCATTTCTTGATGATCTAAATGTCACAACAATTCTAATGGAGTCATCCTCCTAGTACTCTGGGTCTGTGTCCTCCTCTGTGTCCTCCTTATTAGATTCCTCCTCCTCCTCCATAGGAAAATCACCCTTTGTCTCTGCTCTGACATGCTCAACAACAAATTCAATCCTCCTCATCAGGGGGATCCACTCTAGAGGAGCATGGTAACATGTGGCGATCAGGTCATTTCCAAGATACTGCCAGCCATCGTCAGTAACCCCATCTAGTAAGCACTCAATGTTGAGTCGTAGTGATTCTAGTGAAATTCAGTGCCTCCTGTGCTTGTGAGAAGGTGGGTCCAAACCCTCTACTTTGCCCCTACATCTATGATACCTTGCTGGAGGCTATTGTTTGATGTTTGCACATGTACACAGTATGTCATCAGTATCTATCACACACATAAACTAGCTACCACTAGTCCAGTAAAAATATATATGAATGCAACAACATAAAGCATCATGTATACGTATCGTTGAGTCCCCAGACTTGGCTGGGTGGTTGAGGCATCTCCAAGTCTCCCCAGTATTCCATCCCTAAATACGGTTAGTCCTCTATAAGGACTAGAAGCTATCACCACTGTGAAAAAATCTCTCAGGTGAAGAACCAGCCCACTAGGCCGCCTCCCTCCCTGATCATCATCTCACTCCACCTCCTCATGTGAGGCTCGTGACGTCCTCCCTCACGCACTGCTAGATACGGTCAGAGAGTAGACAATCGCTCAAAAAAGAATGAGCACACGAATGAGGGGAAACAAAAATCCCCTCCCATTGAACTAGCATGGTTCAACACACACCAAACCTGATTCAGATACATTTGGTCCCACCCAATGTAGGTTCTCCTCAGGACATGCTCCACCATCTGGAGCTGACTGCCTGAGATCTTGTGTGTTCCAGATGATCCCAGTATATGTAACACCATTGCTGCTACATCTTGAGTCTCAAGACTCTCAATGTCGCACACCAGTATGTATGACGAGTGCACTCATGCAGAGGCATGGCAATGCCTCTTGCAGAGGTCGTCTAGTGACACCCCATGTGAGAGCTTCAATGTAGTGTCATTGATCACACCCAACAAAGAGAGCCCAGTCAGAAAATAGATATCAAGGAGCGTGATCTCGATCCACTCCTTCTGGATGATAAAACACTTTCCTTTCCAGTCCCAGAAGCTCACCATCTTGTCCAACAATAGCTTTGTTGAATGCATGAGTGGGATTTAGAAGAACTTCCATAACCCACACCGAGCGAGTAAATCTTGCACTATAGGATGATCATGCACCTCCCCTCGGAGGTTCCCAATATCTCACTCTTTCCACGCCACCCGTGACATCCTACACATACACACAGTCCTTATCAGGTCCAATCATGCACAAAAAAAACCCATATCACTCCTATTCGGCCTTTTTGTGCGACCTAAGTCGCTCAAAAACCCTGAACATAAGTGACTGGGTTGCTTCTATATGCTGAGCAGGTTCGACTTGGGTCACACCTGTCTCCTCAACAGGGGCAACTGGGTCATTCCTATCAGCCTGATATGAGCGACCTAGGTCGCTCCTTTTCCCTTGAAAAGTGTGATCTGGACTTGCAAACCCTTTGAGCTCGACATAGGCCCTAGGATGAGAAATAACATAAAGTAAACTAGTGAAAAAGATGGGTTCTACAAGAGCTCTTACTTGCAAGTCACAGATCAAAAAAAGACCCGTCCAATTGGAAGAAAACAATAGTTGGGTTTTGGGGTCCTCCATTCCAACTCAACACTGACCAGTGAAAATGACACATGTCATGTGGTCCCCCCTGTTTATAGGCCTACACTTGGTCTAGTTTTTCTTCCATGCACCACAGAGTCATTTGGAGTCCGTTTGAGACACCATTCACACCAACGGGTTCAATTTTTCGCCCTCTGTAGTTTGATGAGACCCTCATCTCATGCTCTCACTATGATTTTCTAGGACATTTCCCAGAAGTCACCTCAATTTTCATGCCGTCATGTGAATCACCCATTGTATTTATTGGCATGTTCACGAGCCATATGCTCCATCCATACTGCATAGTTGGCCATCTTTTACTACCATCCATAGCCTTGCAAGGGAACCCAATAAATGTTCTGCATTTATTCCTCTCAACCATGTTCACAACATAACCTGTCTCCATATATCTAACACTTCCCCCTTGCTTGATTGACCATTATGGAGTTTATGTTAATCTC
This sequence comes from Pseudotsuga menziesii, assembly GCA_001517045.1. Taxonomy (NCBI): domain Eukaryota; kingdom Viridiplantae; phylum Streptophyta; class Pinopsida; order Pinales; family Pinaceae; genus Pseudotsuga; species Pseudotsuga menziesii. Next base: position 100,167 of record LPNX011208480.1, on the reverse strand, counting down.
TTTTCTGACTCCTAAAAGAATGAAAAGATTTCCTCGAGCATGCTTGCTTGATTTCACGCTCATTAAAGTATTTGAAAGAGCATCTATGTGGCTATGTTTATTTCCTTTTTTGGACCGCATGGACTATTATAAGAAAAGGATCACCCTAGAACCTTCCAGCTAGGAACATTTCCCTTTGTATCCTTTTATGCTTTCTTGGACATTGGGACCGTACTTTACGAAAAAGATCATTATGGGTTTTCTTTAAGCTCTTTTCCAGTTGTCTCATAAGGAAAAGATTGTCGAGAAAACTTGGCTTCATTCATGCTCATAAAATTATTTGAACAACCGTCTAATGAATATAGGTTTAACCTTTTCTGGCCTAATTGGACTACCAATGGTAAAGAAGTCTTCCTTCCCCAAAGGTTGGGAGAGCTCTCCTTCGTATACTTTTATCCTTTTTCGGGCTTAGGAGACTATTAAGAAAAAAGATACCACACTGAAGTCTTCTTCCTGTTTTCAGACTCTCTAAACATGAAAACACCATTGAGCATTTACTTTCTCGAGCTCGCTAAAAATACACGAGATTGTGTCATATCAAGCTTACTTCTATCCCTTCTTCGTGCTCCTTAAACTATGAAGAAGGACCAAACAATGTCTTTAGGAACCACCACATATGATATCATAGTATCGCACCTTCCAGCCATTGGTTCACCTTTTTTTAGAGTATTCTGCGATGAGTCTTCCTTGGATCCCCTGGATATAACTAGTCCAGTTACCTCCCTCAGTATTTCCTATTTGCAGTTATCTTCCTGGTATTACAACTATGATTCCTCTCCCACGAGTCAATTTCATTTGCTTCCAGGACAACCCTGCTGTCATACTCTGAGAAAAGGAAGTCTTAGTCCCCTGTACTCCCCTTCCCCTATTCCCCTATTTAGTGTGTCAGCCCCCATATTATTCCACATATTTAGTTATCCCCCTCATGCTTCTAGTCAAGGAAACATCATTGCCTTGATTAGTTGCAAGTCTCCCTATGTCGACGTCAACACATCTATTCCAGAGGATAGACCTAGAGGTCCCTGTATCCTAGTTTCATTCACCACATTGATGAGTTCCTTGGACCACTTAAAAGGAGTCATTAGTGGCTTTTGAGTTGGTTGTGTCTCATGTGCTCGAATTCAGCTACATCATCGCACCGTTGAGATTCGTACAGGGTATTGGTTTGTACATTATTTGGTCGAAGACCGTGGTTGTCACCTAACTCTAACATATTGGCGAGTCTACCTATTGGACCCATACAGTTTCATGTCCCTTGTGATTTCCGGGCTACGTTGGCGATAGTGTTTGGAAGCCCCCAACATTGTACTTCCATGTATCTCAAGTACTTGATGCTATATATATTGTACCATAGATATTCTGACTCTCAGTCATTGAGTCCCTCAAGTTATGTACACTTCTAGATCCAATAGAGCATTAGTTGTGATGATATTGCATTCCTTGAGAATGCCATTGTTTTTATGTATCAATTCTTCAGATCGGCATTGTATTCAGCCTACCAATGAGGCCACCATCACTAGTACAAAATGAGGAATTAGCTACTAGGTGACTAAAAGTTCTAGTCACCATATGTTTTTCAAGTGATTTACTACTAAATATGAGCAATTTTGATTGACCCAACTATAAACGACTAAAATAAATGACTAATTTAGTCTCTAGTTAACAAATATGACTAGATAATAAGTGTCAGAGTTAAAAATGACTAACATAAATGACTAATTTAGTCACGACATAAAAAATGACTAGCTAGAAGAATATGAATTAGTCATTTTTAATTGTGTCATGGAAAATTGCAAATTTGACAGTGAAGTGTAAATTTTGTAAATTGTATACCTTTTATTAGTAATATCGGTGCCATGCACCTCGATCTTCAGATATCCAACAAAGCAATTGCACAAATTTTCTCTTGACCATCTTTATCCCTATTGCACCATTGAATCAAACCTGGTTAAGTGCGTGCCAAAGGAAAATGAGGTTCCTAAGTCAATTACGAATTACTTACTAGAACCTGTACCATATCGATACCTAGCTAGAAGCATCATATCTAGTTGTTGATACTTCAACAATGTAAGAGTCCTTGCAAGTCCCATACGTCTGAGATGCTTTTCTAACTTCAATATAACTATATCCATGATCTCATGTGACCGTTGAACATCTAGCTGCACCAGTTGACATAGCTTCAGCAGGCTAAGTTCCTTCAAACGTCGTAGAAGTTGATCCAATATATAATAATTGAACCGATGGAAGCACCAAGAACAATATTTTAACCAATCAAAGACTCAATTATAATTAAACTGGGGTGCTGACCTAGAAACAATCTCATATACATATGAAATATAAAGGTAGAGGCCCAAACCCATCTCAAAATTTCAGGTAAATATTTTGATTCCTCGACCTCTTAATACAGGCCTCACAACCTTGTAGAATATGATACATATAATAATGCAGTGATGAGCTCTCATTACAACGAAACCCTGTGGTTAGCGTTTGTTTTTGCTTCCTTTTTTGCATCTAGACCATATTTTAATGTATGTTTCTTCATTTTTTTGGACAAAATGGTGCAATTTCACGGGTTGGTGCTATTTTAGGCGTTTTTTGCATCTTTTTTCTAAATATGGCACAAAATATGGCGTAATTTGCATCGGGTTTTTCACCTTGTTATGCACCAGGTTTTGCATCAGGTTTTGCGCTAGGTTTTGCGCCTAGTTTTGCGCCTAGTTTGTACATCTACTCTTGGTGTGCCCCCTTTTACATCCATGTTTTCCTCCACTTTTACACCCATCTTTTCATCCACTTTTGCATCCTTTTTTACATCCTCTTTTGCATCCACTTCTGCTTCTTTTTCTGTATCGCATCGTGCACCAAGTTTTACATCAAAGTTTACATCATGTTTTGTGTCTAGTTTCAATCTAGTTTTGTTTCACCCACTTTAATTAGCATCCACTTTTGCATCCTTTTTTTCGTCCACTTTTGCACTCACATTTGCATCCCACTTTACATCCATGTTTACGTCTTTTTTTGCATCTACTATTGCATCCACTTTTGCATGCACTTTTGTCGTGTCCTATGGGAAGGTTTATATTGCTAAAATAGGTCGCCCAATCCAACTAAGACTTAAAGAGAACCATGCTGAAATTATCCATGAATGCACTAAAAAATATGCACTAGCTGAGCACTCTATTACTTCCAAACACCACATCTGCATTGAAGACACAAAGGTCATTGCTAGGATTGATCATTACACGAAACGAATGTTATAGCTGATTTCACCACTCTAGGTGAATCACACTTTCTATGGCCTTCCCCTGTCCCGCTGCAGACTCCTTACACCCCATGGACCATTTTTTGTCCTTTGATGTTTCCTTGATCATCCCTAAAAACATATGAAAAATGATACATGTGACTTTTAAACCTATAAGCGCGTATATATGCGGGTTTGACCTCTAAAATCGTGTACATCGGGATGTGTGCATAATCCAAATCCTTTTGGAGTTTTTCTTGACATGGATCCGACTCATTTGACTCCTGGCCTTCCCTATGCCTTGAGATCGCTCGGATTCGACCTTTCATTACCCATTCGAAAAGCTATATAAGGAACCGCTTGGTACATTGAAGGCATAAGAGAGAATTGAGAGCAAAGAAACTATAGTCCATTGTTGCTGGAACTTATGCTTGAGTCTGCATCCCTTTGTCCCTTGGAGCACTAGTGTGTTCTTCCCAAGCTTCCTTTTTTCTTGTGAGCTTGCTATCGAGAGATGGAGGATTGAGGTGGTGGAGGCCCAAGTGGGGGATTCAGTTTCTCCGGTTCGTAGACGTACCGTCAGAGGTTGTATCTTGTAATCCCTGATTTATATTAATAGAAATATCTTTTCCTGCCCAATAATGTGTGTTTGAATGAATATTTTATCCATGGGATTATGTCAAATGATTGTACATTATTGATTATATATGCTAGAATATATATAACACCATGATATATAGAATGCTTTTATTGTTTACTTGTTGTTGAGGAAGTAATCTATCAATTCAAGTTGAAGATTGGAAAGCTCAATGAGGATCTACTTCAACCGTCCAGAATAAGGTACGAGGTCTGATCCTTTAGTGTTAGACATTTGATTTCTATTGCATATTGGAAAGGATTGATTTCTAGAGTCAAGCTGTCTGTTGTCATACCCCAAGCCATAGTAATTTCTCTCCGTAACAAAATTGGTGACTCCACTGGGGAGTTCCTAGTAGTTGTCCTTTGGGGGTTGTTTTATCGGCATTCAATGAATTTGAATTGCTCTTTCTCTCTTGTTTCTATGTTGGGTCTGGGGGCATGTATGCCTGGTAGGGTCGGATTAGTGTGAATTTTGTCTCAGCTTCTCTTTTTTCCTTGAGTTTATGCACCTTTCTTCCTATACGCGAGTTTTTATCTGACAGTTGCATATACACGTGGGTTCCTCTGCGATTTCCGCGTATACACGCGGGTTTACTGCGAACAGTGACGTATGCCCTTGATTTTGCCTTTTTGTGGAAGTTAATTGGTTGCTGGTTGAATTCTGATATTTTCTAAGTCTCCTTTGGCACTGCCTGAGTCTGTTTAGACCTCTGTTTCCGACCAGAAACGTTTTTTTTAGGCTAAATTTTTTTTAAGATGGTTCTTGTCATGGCATTTTCAATTTTTTGTTTGATATTAGTGCATTAGAGTTCTTTTACCTTAGTGCTTTGCTTGAGTGCTGTTTGTGTGTCCTTGCAGAGTCTAGGGGTCGTAGAATCATTCTTTTGCTTTTTGCATCTCTTTTATTTCAAAAAATCCAAAAACATTTGCTTATCATCATGCATTGCATTTTGCACTTTGCATTGTACTTGCACTAGATTTTCTTTGGAGTACTAGTTAGGACTTCATATAGGAAAAAATTGCATTTATCATTTGAAGAAAAAATGCGCATTTCACGTAGTATCATACCCTGTTTTCATGGACACAATGCATTTGCATTGATTGTTAGGTGTGCATTTTACTTCATGTTGCGTCATAACACCATTAGTTGCACGATCATATCCCTTTTTTGAGTAATAAAGCCAACTAAAATCAACGCTAAATTAAAATGAACTACACTCTTTTCTTTTATAGGGTGCACCAACAAGCTTAGGTTTTAGGATCTTGGAATAGTTCATTCACTAGGACAAAATGAGGAATTAGCTACTAGGTGACTAAAAATTCTAGTCACCACAGGTTTTCCAAGTGATTTACTACTAAATATGAGCAATTTTGATTGACTCAACTATAAACGACTAAAATTAATGACTAATTTAGTCACCAGTTAACAAATATGACTAGATAATAAGTGACAGAGTTAAAAATGACTAAAATAAATGACTAATTTAGTCACGACATAAAAAATGACTAGCTAGAAGAATATGAATTAGTAATTTATGTTAGTCATTTTTAATTGTGTCATGGAAAATTGCAAATTTGGCAATGAAGTGTAATTTTTGTAATTTGTCTACCTTCTATTAGTAATATTAGTGCCATGCACCTCGATCTTCATAGATCCAACAAAGCAATTGCATGAACTTTTAGCCTTATGGGGGCTTTTATGGTTCGCAAAAAAAAAAATTCTCTAGCTTTCTATTTTTGGCGAATCAAAGGTCATGATAATTGATTGGGCCAGAGGTCTCACCAAGTTGCAGTCACTGAGTTATATATGATTGTTGGTTGAAAAGGATTGGGATCCTAAAGAATTGTTTTCTTTCTTTATCCTTCAGGCATGTACCTGTACAGGGAGTTCAATTCTGACGTGGACCTACTGTGTTGAATACTTAGGCTAAGAGGACTAGATTTAAAAGTAATTTGTCTGAATCTAAGAAGATGCTTGAAGACACATCTAAGAAGAGTAAATGGAATTGGAATTCAGGCAATTCTAAACATGGTGATGAGATTGGTGTCAGTGGACAGAAATTGAAACTGACAAATATTGGTATTGAGCTTCACGTTGGGTCTCCACTGCCTTCAGAATGGCATCATTAATGTTTAGACCTTCAAGTTTGTTCTGTGTTTTTCTTGATTATCTATTGTGTTTTTTTTCTATTCATTTTTTTTTCTTTGTTGTGGATGTGGTGGAGATGAAATGGCTAGATCATAATCCCCTTACAGTAATAGAGGAATGCTACACCTGCAGATGCACTATAATAGGCCATAAGGATCAAATCTATTATTGGATATCCTGTGATTTTCACAAGTTGCAGCCCCAAAAATAGGTCAGACCTGCCCAGGTTCATAATAATATTGCTATGTTTACAGATAAAACTCAGGAACTAGCAATTCAAGGGTTGGTAGACCAAAAATGTTGTGTACAGGATTTCAGAATAAAGGTTATAATATCTAAGAATTTCCTCGCTTCAAGGTTCAAGGGAGGGACCTGGACTCTTTAATTTCCCTATGGGACCCCTTCCAGAAACACTTACGAGAGGAGTTGTGCAAGTCTTTACCTGCTGTTGCACCTCTTTTTTTGTAGTAAAGTATAATGCTTTCCCAAATACGTCTAAAACTGCGTAATCTGCTTAATATTGTTATATTTGTAAGATTCATGAGTAGCCCCTAGGAATTGTAAGACTCATTGATTAAATTTTGGGATTACAACAATCTCATACGGAAATAAGCCTTCCATTACTCGAAGAATCCAACCTTTTAACATACTAAGTCAGAATATATTTTTTTTCAGAAAGAAAAAATCCTGTCCTTGTTATTCCTAGAAGAATCAAAGGTCATCAGTATAACAATCATCCCATAAGCGGGTTACATACCAAAACAACCCACAAGAGTTCTGCCGGGGGGAAATGCATAACAACAATAAAGAAAGATCCCATCAGAAAACTGTCTCATCATAAAGTGAGGATTGTCTTCTCATCCACATCTACCGAGTGCCAAAGGGCTCTGAACAACATTCTAAAAGTGAGCACTCTTTCAATCATAACATATATGAGGGAAATGAAAAAATCCCTTTATCATGCTCAGAAGAGCTGAAAAGTGTCCTGAGAAACCAAATGGTTCTCAAAATATTCCTTAACACTGCCTTTACCCTGAGGAAAAGAGAGTGCAAATTTAGAGAGACGGTCAGCCACTACTACATTTCGATCCAAAATACGACGGAAAAATCTGACGACGCGTGGATTTCTCTTTTTAAACATACCAAAAATCATAAGGATACATTTTTTTTTTGTAAATGTGGCCACAAGCGTCGGTGAAGCGACGACTATTCTCATAACCGTCGGTTAAGTGACGACGCATTAGTAAGCGTCGCTTAAGCAACGAACAGAAACTGCATAAATCAAGGCTGAGATTGTTGTTGACTGTTCTATTGATCAGATGAGGTAGCTGTTGACCAAATTGAAGTTGTTGTTGACTGTCCTCAATGGTATACTCTTGTACACTCTACCCTTGCTTTTTGTTGAAAGTAATGGCAATAGAACTATTGGTTATTTTTGCTCCCAAAAAGGTAGAAATGGAACTTAATGAGGGGTTTTAAACACCTCCCAGTTAGTTACTAGGGAATAATCCTCTATCTTAATTGTTTATGTGTGGTTTTCCCAACAAGTTTCAACATGACCATCTAAACATTAACATGGCAAATTATATATTTTCCTCTTCTCCAGTATCATGAACATTGGAGTGGACTTTTAATTGTTGCAACCATTGGTTCAACTTAACTCACTAGACTTTCCTTGATAGGGTTTTATGTATATTTTCATTTCCAATTTGAACAAATATTGGGAAAAAGTGATGCTCTCTTTTTTCTCTAACTTATTTTTTGTTTCCATATTTCCCATTAGAGTGAGTGTTTGAGTTAGACATACCAAACTCCTTGAAAGGTTTAAGCTCACTCCGTAGATCTTCCATAAGGATTTCCATGCCGCAAGAGATGTTAGAGACCTGTGCTTCCAGCTTTGAAAACCATTTCTTCAGTTATCCATTGGATGGTCACTGTCATGGTTAGGGTTTTGAGTCTTATTTATTTAAGCCAATTTTTCCCCACAGAACCCCAAAGAAAACTGCTATGATACCAACGTGATGTGTAAATTATCGTGGATATTCCACTAAACAATTCGTCATAGTACATCTTACATGTTTCTACAAAATCTTGGTGATGTGGTGTTTACTTAAGATCAAAATAATATTATAAACTAAGAGATCAAAACAATGAAATACATTGAAAATGAAATAAAAAGAAGTTAAACAAATACCACACCATCCATATAATAAATATAAGATGTACACTGAGAAATTAGATATTGGAAAACCTAGCCAAAAGATGAGGACTATGCCTTGCTCTTTTATTCTCAAATATGAAATGCAAATACAATGAAAGATGAACTCACCATGGAGTTGCCTTAGACACTGTGCTCTATATAGTTGCCACAAAGTCTTTTAATTTATTTGTTATGCTCACAATATCCCACTCATTTTCTCTACTCAACCATGGAAAAATAAATCAATACCATAAGACTGGAACCCCTTGTTTTCCTAACAACATAGTATTTTACATGTCCTAATAGTTGTATAAGATCAGGGTTAACATTTTTGCATGCCTAAACTCTCGATTACAATTTGAGACCCTTGAGAATCTTCTTGAAAGTTCACACATGACTAGCTCAACATGTATGCGTAATGAGAGATGACATGGCATACCCATATTATCATGGTGGTCAACAACATATATCAACTTACGAGAAACATAACTTTATCATATAGACCCCATCGAAGTGATCTTTATGTTGCTAGAAAGCTCTCGATGTGTATAACATCAAAGGGGATTTGATATTTTGTATGTAAATTTTGACCCAAATAGTCATTTAGTGCCCAAAATGAGCTCTAGAAGTTTCAAGGCCCCAAATCATTAAAACAAGGCCTATGCCTAAACTAAGAGCTATAAGTCAATGACACCAATTTTTTCACTAAAAATGTATCAAAATAGATGACAAAATATAGTGATCCATTATAGATAAAAAATTGTTTACAAATCATAGCAATGAAGCCACTAACAATGTTACCTATTAGAATGATAAATAATGCTTTCACATCAACTTAAAACATGCAACCAAAACCCAATTTTATATAATGATTTTTTTTAACACATAACTTAGAAAAAAAAAACCAATTTTTTTTGCAATGTACAATATTACTTAACCCCAACCCTTAAAATTATAATTCCACCATACATCACTAACATTTTGAAAAAAATTAAGATAATCAGAATAAAATTATAATTACAACCCCCACACATATATATAACCCTACATCACTAGCATTTTGAAAATTCAAATAATCAAAATAAAAAAGTACCCAAAAAAAATTGAATTAATTTTCTTAAAGAAGTTATCCTACTCATTAAGTCACTTCTGAATGAAATAAATGATCATTAGTGCTCAACCAAGGTTCCATTCCCACTCCTCACTACTCCCTTTTTGGGGACGTTCATTACAAATGAGGCGAGTGACATGTTCGTGCTTTGAAGTTTGTTCAATAAATTGAACCATCACAAACCAAAAGAAATTCACTCCCGCCATTCCAGACTTCAAAGCAGATTGTAGTTAAAGGAGAGGAGAACCAGCGGGGAAGAAGGGAAAAGAAGAATGGAGTCTCGTAGCCCTCCACCCACAGCAAGACGAAATCCTCCACGAAGAGCCAAAACAGCAGTGACCCCTTCAGCTTTATCTACCAGAAAACGCCCGCAGACTTCAAAGCTCTTGCTTCCGATGGAAGATCCTCGGCCTAAATTAGAAGAACATCTGCCATTTCCATCGTCCGAAAATCCAGTTTCGAACCCCGCCGAAGCCCCGGAAGAAAATGATATAAAACAGGAAAATCCTGCAGAGTCCGCGGATGAAAAAGACTCAAACCAATCGAATCAGGCAGAGTGTGGTGAACAAAATGATGCGAAAGAGCCCAACAAATAAAATGCTCTAGTAGAAGAAAGACTGAAAAATAATGAGGATCATTAGTGCCTTGTAATTGACAACACCAATGGGGTGAAGAGTCTTCAGGTTTTTCTTCGTATACGGCCGGCTAAGCTGAAGGAAGTGAGGAGCTCGGCCGTTGGCATTCTGAATGGCACTCGTCAGAAGCGCAAGACACATATTCTGCACAGGGGAGAGGAGCAACACATTTGTTTGCAAGCCAACGATTCCCACTCCGTCACTCTTACGCCCCCTCCCTCACTGTTGGAGTCCAAGAGAGCGAAAACTGAGATTTACAATGGATTCTCTCATGTCTTCCTTCCACAATCCTCCTAGGTATGTTTGTGCTCTCCACCATTTAAATTTTCTTCAACAAACACAGCTCAATTCGAGGGTTGCCAAGCCTGACAGAGACTTCCTTAGGTTTATATGCCTATTGGGAGGGATAATTATTCAACATTTCGTAAGATATGCAGTTTGGGTGGGACAGTCCACAGCAAGAAGGGAGTCCTGGAGGATGGCACATTACTATGTCAACCTCATTAGTGAACCAATGCCCCATTAACATCCCCTTAAATTTTATACCATGCAAACAAAGAGATTTGATGTTTAGAGTTTTTAGTCTATAAACTGACGAAATGGATAAGAAAATAAGCCTGTATTACACATTGACATAAATAAGACCTCCACCGGAATATGAGATGAAGGAACAGATTATGAAAACCCCTGCTAGATTCTTTCTGCTTCGCTATACAGCTCCTTCCAAGGTTGTACAGCCAGGGACTATCTGGATGACATCATCAGGCTTTGCATTAGTCTCTTCACATTCCTTGATTAGGACATGGAGGCCTCTTTACCCTCCTCTTCCTTTATTTGTATTTCCACTTGCAATGTTGATGTGGAGTTAGGGCCTCACCCCTCATAGAGTTTGGTTAACTATGGTTCTTCTCTTTCTTAATTGTCATTTAGATCTCCTGTATTTTGGTAACATTTTGGCTCTAGGAGTGTTTTAGACATTCCCACTGTTTAGAAGTCACTTATTTTTGTTGAAATTTTAGCTATATATATATATATATATTTGGCATAATTACATATGAAAATGTCAGAGCAGTATAACATTAACAGATGTAATAGTAAACAAACATAGAGCAGAAAATAAACACATCAGATCACAATAGTCATGAAAGTAAACAAATCACATCACATCAATCATGCAAAGTAGACACCATGATTTACTCTGGGAAAACCCTCTTTCTTTCAGAAGGGAAAAACCCAACATTTCTTATTATAGATTCGAGAAGAACAAGTACACATGAAATGACCATAATGATAAAACCCTTAACACACGAGGGTAAGCATAAATAGATGATAATCCATGGTAGCCTGTAGATGATGATGACTTTTTCCATCTAATACAGACCCAAATCTTTATCATTTACTGCTTTGAGACTGGCATGCCATTGATTGTAAGAAGATGCCAACAGAGACTGCTTGTAGATGGACAATGACTGCTGCCACCAGTCACACTGAACAAGCCCTAACTATTGTAGACCACTAAATATGAGATCTCAAGAGAAGAAGTCTGTAAATGGTGACTGTTGCCTCCAAACAAAACTGATCCAAACCCCAACTTCTGCAATCAACTAAACAAAAACTGCATAAATCAAGGCTGATATTGCTGTTGACTATTCTATTGATCAGATGAGGTAGCTGTTGACCAAATTGAGGTAGTAGTAGTAGTTGTTGTTGTAGCTGGTTTCCATCTTGATGGCATCCCTCTCAACAATAGGATTCAGTTGGAAGTAGGTTCCAATTTATGAATCTAAGAGTTACTGTGCACTTAGAAGTGCAATCAAAGTAGGGCAGGGTGATCTTGCCAATGGCATGTCTCAGCTCAAAATTCTGATATGGCGTCCTTTGAACTCCTCAAGACAGCCCTATATATTGATTTTTACAAAAATATATAAAAGCAATAACCCTTCTGCACTCCTCACTCAAGATTTGATAGGCTGTTCATCAACCACTGAAGGCCAAACTTTGGCTCAAGCCTCCTTAGCCATGCCCAATCAATCTCAACACCTGGCTCTGATGCCATGTTGAAAATTGGACAGGCTAGGAATCAAACCCAGGCCTTGCACCTACTAACAACAATCCACTTGTCTTTTTCATAACAGACACTCTTACCAATTTTATATGAAGGTGTGGATTTCTATAGCCTATCTCCAGCATTATGACTCAAGTCTCCTAGCCATTGCCAGTTAACCTCAACACCTGGCTTTGCTGTCATGTTGAAAACCGGACATGCTAACAATTGTTCTCTAGGCCCATCCCCAATTGGAAGGCTGCTCTACCACCGAGCTACATGCCCTTTTCATGATGGGTACACTGACTGGTTTTATCTAAAAGATGTGGATTGCCACCTTAAACTCTCCCCCACAGATGACACTTTGGGGCAAGCATCCTAGGCACGACCAATCAATCTCAACACTTGGCTCTAAGACCATGTTGAAAATTGGACAATCTAGGAGTCAAACCCAGGTTCTATCTCTGGCTGCTCTATCACTGAGCTACCCTTTCATGACGAGCACCTTTATGAGTTCTATATCAAGATTTGGATTGCTATTTCCAGTGCACCACTTCATGCCACTTTGGCTGAGGTTTAATTGTTGACGGATGCAGTGGGTGTCCCTTAAAGTGGATCCATTTCCAAGTGTGAAGGGTTTTCTTTAGAGTTAGGAGTTTGGATATCAATTGGTCTCTAATGGTTGTTTACAATTCTTTTACTTGACAATCTATCAGCCTGTTTGATAATATTACATAAAGAATTAAGCATTGATTTGGTCTGTTTGTGTCCTTTTATTAATTAGATGTGGATCACAATGTTAAGACCTACTGAGTGTTAGGTAATTGTTTCTCCCATGCCCTGTTTGATGCCCCTTCTGTGTTCATTATCTTTACCCCTTTGTGAGGTTCAATTCGAGGCTCTTACCAATGCTTTGAAGGAGAAGCATCGTCTTGTATTTATTTCATTGTTCCCTTACTAAGAAAGCTCTTTGGTACAAAAGCTCATAATTTACTTTAAGCAATGGAATCCACTAAAAATAACCAAGTCATTTGAATTGTGTTTGCGGCATGACATTTGAACAGTGCCAGTTTGGTTTTGGTTGGAGGGGCTTCATCCATACATTTTGTAAGGGGGCATGCAAGTTCAATTGATTAACACTGTTTTACAGTATTGACAGTTGGCTTTATCTTGTGTGCAATGGAGATGTTCGATCATTCTTGGTTGTTAAAGGTACCCCGTACCCGTCATTAGGCTGCTATGAGGTAAACAGATCATTTTTGTTTAAAAGTTCCTATTACAGGTAGTTTTAATCTCTTTGTCAAAAATATAAGCATATGGACACCATCATTTCTTGACTGAAAGGTACTATTGCTGCTGTTACAATACAATTTGCTTGGGCTGGAAATAGTTGTTTTGACATTAGTGTGAAATCATTTTCACTTTGCAAAAACAAAAGTAACTTGGAAGTTGCCTATGCCATTGAAGTGTTTATTCACATACGTTTGGCCATTGCATTTGATTGTTTTTGATGAACAACCTACCAATCAGGGATAGGTCCGGGAATCAATTGCTAGCATATCCAGTTTTCAACATGGCAGCAAAACCAGGTATTGAGGTTAATTGGCAATGGCTAGGAGGCCTGAGTCATAGTGTGGCTTAAAGGGAATGCCTATGATAGGCTATAGAAATCCACCTAGATACCAAATTCGTAAGGTCATGAAAAATCCAAGTGGCTTGATGTTAGTAGATGTGGGCCCTGGGTTTAACTCCTAGCACGTCCAATTTTCAACATGGTAGCAGAAACAAGTATTGAGATTGATTGTGGGTGGCTAAGGAGGCCTGAGCCAAAATGTGGCTTAAGGGGGTTAATGGAAGTAGCAATCCGCATCTTTTAGATCAAAATGGTAAGGTTTACAATAATGTAAAGGGTATTTAGCTCGATACTGTCTTTCCAAGTCTGAGTTGACTGCCAGCTCAATTATGTCATATGTCAGTCTCTCTAGGAGAAAATATAGACTACATAGTATTGGCACAAAAGGGTTTAAATTTAAGCCAACATTTGATTCTGTGGTCGATTGACATCTGTACTTAACTATATTGAAGGGCATGTATCAGACACTGACATCAAAAGAGACTAAATAATGATGGGTGATCAATTGTATTAGTTTTGTTCTTAGCTACTATGACCATGTTCAAAAAACATCTTAAAGTTCAAGACTGAGTTTATATATCATTCTCCTTGGAAATCATTTTGCTTAGGGTCTCCTACTTTGTTGCACCCTAAGTTGCAAGAAATGCCTTGGAGGGCCTCTATTCAAGCCCTAAAACTTTACAATACTCTGAAATGCATACCAACTGCCTTTGAAATTCCAAGAAACATTTCAGATGGTAAGTTCACAATTCTGAAACACCAAGTCGCGTTTCATTGGAGTTTCCACACAAAATGGGTGTGATTTCGCATGTTTTGATTGCATTTTGACTAGGGAGTTGACCATGGGGACTCAACCAAGTGATTTTGATCATCTTTATAAGGCACTGTCCACTGTCAGCTCAGCAATGTCCTCATATCTTCAGGTTTAGCCTGAATAATTTTGCCAAATTTAGAGAGGTATAAAGCAGATTGGAAAGAGTTTGGTCAGAAAATCAGCACACACAAAATTGTAGGAAATCAATCAAACATTTCAGTGGGCACTTTCTCCCACTCTTTGTGACATAGAGATTTGTCTGGTGAATATAGAAGACAAAAAGAAGACCTGAGTGAATCAACATCTTCCGAGAGTCATAAAAGATACTAATTCTCATGAATGCAAATTAGAAAGAAAGTAATCATCGGCATATAAGATGACTCAAAGACATTAAATCACATCCAATGTATATTTTATAATAGAAATTGCAAAATAAGCATGAAGATTCCTGAAGCTTATTACAACGGAGCAACAAAATCTAAAACTCTGAGTACAATAAACTCCCAGAGTCCCAACGATCCAAAATATCTCGAAACCACGGGAAATGGCAGTGGGCAGTGTTACCATGGTCCTCCACCATTCTTGGGCCAAAGTATCTCGAAAATTAAAATCACAATAAATGGAAGTGGGAGAGTTACCACAGTCCACCATTCCTAGACCAGAGTCTATTAAAATCCTGGGATTAAAAACATATGTCTTCAGTAAGTGAAATTGAGCTATTTTGATTCAGTTCTGCTCTCATTGTCTGCTTTGTATTGCCTCCTTATGTTAATCCATTTTATTTGTAATCTAATAGCAACCTGCTGTTCTATAGCATTTCAGTCCCTCGATTTTAAGAAGCTAAAACTTTCCTTGAATTTTTAATTTAGGGATTTGGGTCATCAAACTCCCAATAATTTCCCTTTCTAGTTTTCAAAATTTTGAAGCAATTTTATATTGTTTGATCCATGGTTTTAGGTATTGAAAATCAAAATTTCCAGTCTACAATGTCAACTGATCAGTATACAAAAATCTATAATTTCTTAGTAATAATTTTTTACAACTGTGCCTCTTTAACCGATCGAAGGATAATGTATAATTTAAAACTAAAAGGCCGTCATGGTGCAAAACACATTCAAAAAAATTAGAATGGTTCAAACAAACTGCAGGCTTGATTTGGTTTCCGGCTGATCGATGGCCACTTTTCTGTTTTGGAAATTTTGGATTGAGGAAGTTTTGGCTAACATGATGGTCTTACAAATACAGTAGTAGAAAGTTGAAATAACGATCTTACAAATACAGTAGGCACACCCACTGTTGTCTAAATATAGTGATTTAATGCCTAAATACACGCATGTAACTCTTTTCTTAGGCAAACACTCCATTTTTTAAGGAAATCTTTTCCAAAGTCAACAAAAGTCAAGAATAGCAGACCACCCTATAATTTAAGCAAGGAGATCGTAAAAAATAGCGGGGAGGCCTCAAGTAGGCATATGAAAACCACAAGGCTGATATCTCTTTAATATAGCAAGAAAGCCATGTTACCACTCAAACTTACACTTAAGGTGCAAAGGCTTCTCCACAGTTAAGCTCAAAGTGGAACTTGGAAGAGTTAGATGAGCCCAAACTTGTATGAGGGTTTTACTTGCTGGAATTATTTCCTGTTTACTAGGACAGCAAGAGAAGATTATGACAGAATTTTGGAAATTGCTATATGTTGTACACTTATGGTTACATTCATTTGGAAGATGGTATATAATATTTTAGAGCATTGTTTCAAAAATTCGTTTATGAAACCAAGTGATTTCCAAACTACTGTAAATTATTTAATTTTCAGCATAAACAGAATTGTAAATCACACAAGTTTGCCTAACATATTTTAGTATATGATTCCTGTGCATCTAGTAAACAAACAACATATCTTAAATATGATTTTATGACTGTATTTTTCAGATCTGTGCTACAGAAAGTAAAATTTTGATTTATATTTCTGGATGGTTGAAGAAATAGTTACAGTGTCTTTTACTCTATTGGGCCAATGGGGTCTTGATAGGGCTTGCACGGAGATGATCCTAATGTAAGAGAATTGAGGAAAAAAATATGAGGCGTACAAGCAATGGCTCCTTCTCCTTGGTATCGTAGTTTCCAGAAATTTGCAATGAGCGTTTGCTAGAGCAGACCAAACCTGTGACTATGGAGTTCATGGTTCTCAATGATATATTATTCATGCATACAATCAAACAGATACAT
>LPNX011208480.1:20633-83093 GCA_001517045.1 Pseudotsuga menziesii | reverse complement strand
CATAGTAAATGTGTTTATAGCTGTCTTTTGCAACTGAGTTACACGTGGCTTCGTCTTTGAGTTAAAAAGATGGATGAGTATTTTCATGGTTGGTTTTATTTCAAAACTAAAAGTAAAACCCTAATGTAGAATTTGTTCTCCGTTTTGTTCTTCGAGAGTCTACATAATTCTTTCCAAAAGTTGCTTTTAAATTTGGAGTTACGAATACTTACAATCACATATGGAAATCAATGCTATTTGTATTTTTTATTTGGAAAATGTTTTTGCTATCTGTTTGGCATTGTCAGTTTTTTAGATAGCTATAAAATGTGCATATTTTGTTAGCCTATATACCACCACAAAGATTTTAGCTTTCCCTTATGTTCAGGAAATCCATTGAATCTCTTCGGTAACGTTATACCATATATGCTGGAGCACTATTCTTGGTCTGTTTTGAAACATTGATTGATAAATAATGGATTTGAGTGCCCTTTTAGTTAAATGTTGTTGCCTAATATTCACAAAACAATGTTGCCAGGAAAATGTATATGTTGACTTCCAAGAAGAATTTATTGGCTGTGTAATTAGACTTCTAATTTAAAAGTCTATATCCAACATGTTTTATTTTCATTTCTTGAATTTTGTATTTATGTAGTTCTGAAATCTGGTTATTTGTCAATGAAAACAGATTGAAGAGGTTATGGCCAGGCTAAATGTTGATGTCCACATAACCCCGGGCACCCCTACTGCACCTACACCTATGGAGTCATTTGAGGATATGGTTTGTATTGTTATTTTATTTGAGCATCAGTGACCTTTGGATCTACTTCCAATCTTGGTTAAATTGTATTTCTCAGAGAAAATACAACAAATGCCCTGAAAATAACTACAGGTTTTCCTTCGAGGGTGAAAACAACTATTGTGTTGAAAGGTCAGTTAATCCATGGAATTATTTGTTCCTTGAATTCGATTTGCAAGAATTTCAAGAGCAAAATTCTATGCAGTTGTAGCAATTGAAACAATCCCTGTATCCCTGTGATTATTGGTGGCTATAAAGTTTAAACTCATGAGGAGGAACTATTTATAGGACCAATTATTCTATAATAAGTTTTAAATCTTCTGGGTTCAAGTGTTAAGTCTGCCATAGTTGATATTTGTAACTGGACATTTTTGAGTGTTAACATGACCCAAATCTTGGAGTCCTCCGTTTTCTGTGATCTTTGATGGTCTCCCTTAATCTTATTTTTATTGATATATGACAGTAATAATATTGACACTCACTACTCAACTCATTACCTTTTTCAATTTCAGGGGACTTGCTTAGATATCACCTCTAATCCCACAACCTCCTATTCTGAGATTTTAGCCCATGTGGTTCATTCAAGGCTTCCTTTTATAAGTTAGAGCAGATATGGATGTAGTATTTCTCCTCTAAAGAACCTTCTGTTTCTTTCATTCCATAAGTTCAACTATGATTGTTAATCTGAACTCCCATAGTATTATCAGTTGTTGACAATTTCTATCTTAATATTGGATAGGTTCTTATTACTTCCATCAAGTCCTACACTGAGTTCCTTTTTGAACCTATTTCCTCCATTAAATTCCTTAACATCTTATTTGTCACTTCACATTTCCAAAATAGATGAGAACATTTCTCCTCTGCCTTAAGACATTTAACAGAACTCAGAGGTCCTTCAGAAGCCATTCTTATGAAAGCTTCCAGTGTATTGCTTTTTTGGCCCACCAACGGAAAGCTTATGTGTTTGGCCATATGTTGCTTTTTCAATTTCTGAAGTATGGTTCATAACTTGTCTCGGTTCATAGTGCCACTCTGAATTAAGAGACAATTGTATCCCTAATGAACCATGTAAAATATATTACTTGCAAAGCCCTATAGGAGTTGTTCTTGTTCTATAATAAAGGGAAATTTCCTCTTGCAAAATATCTTGCAACTTCTTCTTTTCCTCCATTGTAGCTATACCTAGATAAAATAAATGAGAACATTTCTCCTCTGTCTGAAGACAATTAACATAACTCACAGGTCCCTCAGAAGCCCTTTTTTTAAAGCTTCCAGTATATTGCTTTTCTGGCCCACTAACAGAAAGCTTATGTGTTTGGCCATATGTGGTTGTTTCAATTTCTGAAGTATGGTCAATAAATTGTCTCGGTTCATAGTGCCACTATGAATTAAGAGACAATTTTATCCTTCATGAACCATGTAAATTATATTACTTGCAAAGCCCTATAGGAGCTGTTCTTGTTCTATAATAAAGGGAAATTTCCTCTTGCAAAATATCTTGCAACTTCTTCTTTTCCTCCATTGTACCTATATCTGGCCACCAGGTTTGATTCTTCCATTCACTTGAGAATTTTGTTTTTAGTTTGGTCTATTAGTTCTTAGAATGCACAAACACATACAAATGAATACGAAGGTTGCAGTGGTTTAATATTTAACCTCACATTACACATTTATAGTACCCCTAGGAGGTTACAATGGTTTGACCACAATTACCACATTTAGATGTACAGTTGGCAACATGCCATAACAGTAACATCAATGTTAAACACATATGCGTGTTGATACTTTTCCATTACCCCCCTGGAATACACATACTCAAATTACATCATTCACCCCCTCTTAATTGCACCCAGAGGCCAGAGGAGCGAGGTTCTTTTATAGCCTTGGTGTTAGAGAAGTTCTCTTTCAGGGAACATTTAATGCTAATTAAACCAATTGAAAAATGGAAGTTTCTCTTATTTAATTTAACTACCTTAATATAAACAAATAAACTAGCATAGATAAATAACCCCAGATGTGTTGAGCACTGAGAGGTGAGTTTTTTGATCCCTTGATGCTTAATATACTTGGGGTTAACATGGATCTATGCTAGTTCATAATGTCTAGCAACACACATGGATATTTTCTGTGCCTTGAACATCTTTGCTTATAGTGTAAAATATAATTTACAAAGATGTCCTGTCGTATGGACATCTAATTGATCTCTTGCACTCTCTTCTCTTTCTTCTTTTTTAATGTAATATTAGTTCATGTATTTCAATTTCTTGTATAATCATGTTTCATATTTCTTTATGCTTTCAGGGTAGCTTATGATACTACCAGAGATTGGTATAACTGATTGTATTTTTAGTTCCATGGCATTGACCTATCTTTTGGTCATTGGTTGAGCAATATTAAGTTTATCTTTTTTATTTTTTTATCCTATTAATAGACACATTTTGCTCAACTATTGTCTGGCTACAGAAAACAACTTTCGATCTGTTGCAAAATATTTTTTCTGTGTTCAGTCTTAAAAATTATGGGCATCGGCAGTGCATCATTAATTTCACGTGCTTTGATTTGTGCTGCTGGTAACATTACCACAACTTGTTGTGCTTGGAGATTTGTGTCACCATTTGTCTGCAGCAGCATCTTGACCTTCGCTTCGGTGTTCCATATATTTGCAGCTTAATGTTTCCTTGGTGTCGAAATCTGTCTATCATTTCAAGCTACTGTTTATGGTATCCATAAACACTAATCTGCATTGCATTCAGCATATCTATAGTGTGCCCACGTCTTGTTTCAGGCACCCACTGTGCTGGTGACAATTTTCTGGCATTTTTCTGCCTGCAAAAACTGCCCATATTCTGTCTTTGATATTTTTGATGTGTTGTCAGTTTGCAAAATTTCTAGATTTGTGGGTATCAGCCTTATTTTCATGAGCTTCATTCTCTGTGGTTTCCATTACAGGAAGCACAATTGAATCCTGCTTGGTTGTATCTTCCATCTGGGCCCTTGTTCACATTGATATCTCAGTTGACAATATGAACATCTGGGCATTGCAGTCTGATCTATCTCTCCTTTCCATTTTCTCCACTACAGGGTGTTTTTGTATTCAAGGTTTTGCTGTTCTGCACAAACTCAACCTAGGCATCTATCTTGAACTGTCTGTAACTGTGTTTATCTCAATGGGTTACATGGTCTTTGTTCTGCAATGCCCACACAAGAATCAGTGCAACGTTCTCAAATGATGTCCATGCATGTTTCACACAGGTGATCTTCATGTATCCACTCTCTGTTCATTTTCTTATGCTTCCATTTGACACTTGCAGTGATGTCTTGATAAATGAAGATTGGTCCTGATCAATGCAGCCTTTTTTAACTTCAGTTTTGAGGTCAAAAAATTCAATATTAACTGGCTGTTGCACTTTTAAAATTTTCAAATTATTAATGCCATTTTGACTTTTCTAAAATCTTAGATATATTTGTACTTGCCTTGTTATACTTGGTGTCCAGACTTCTTATGGTGCAACGTTGTTCACCAATGATTGGAAGACTCTCAGAAACTTGATTCCAGGTTTCAGGTATATGTCATATTTGTTTATAGGTTGCACACATGTATAAATGAATGCCAAAGAGAAGAAAAAATGAGAAGATACACTTTTATTATTGAATACTTTTCTCTTACAAATATAACATCTTGATTCACACATTTATAGCATGGTGGTTTAGCCACCTAGCCTTTAAATTTTCATTTGGTCACATGTCATAACATTAACGTTAAACACATTTGTGTGTTGTTAATATTGCAATATGCCATTTTTTCAAAGAAAAAAATCTCCATTTCTATTCCCCATGAAAATTGAAATCACATTTATGAGGTGTTTTTTGCACTTTTCTTAAAGTCGTAAAAAAACGACTCCAGAGTCCAGTCTATCAGTCTATACTCTATAGTGTCCAAAGTATGCCCTTGGGCCTTCTTGATTCCTGTTATCTAATAGCTTTGTACTTTGTTCCAGACCTATTCCCTGAGAGCCTCTTTGCATCTAAGCATATCTTCCCTATTCTTCAAAAGAGGAATTAGATTCCATGAGTACTACCAAAATTTTCTAATTATGTACTTCAAATTTTGAAGGCATGTTATTAAATTAGATATTTCCCCTTGACAATATTATTACAGATAGTCAGAGATACATTTTGATTTCATCATTTTTATGTGAGTTTTGAATTTTCCTATCTGCTTTTACATTTTAATGGCCATGCATGAATTGATCTTGTGCTGCAGACAGGTTTAAGTTTAACTGTCTAAATCTTAAAAAATTTCAAGCATGTTTACATAATTGGCTTCATATTTCATTACAGTACAAGAAGAGTTTGCTTTGACAGTTCCCTAGTTTTACTCAAATGGCCTAGTTTTACTTAGATGATTGAAATTTTATGCTTATCTGATAATGTCTATAAAATTTGCTGACCCCCCAGGCACAAGAGAATGCAAAGATGCACTACGCAAATGCCTAAAGTCAGTGATGCTAATGATGTGTCTGGAGGGATTTTGGAGAAGTTCACAAAGGGCCTGAATACTGTTCCTCCTAGAGTTCTCAGTGGTTCATTATCAGGTGTTACTGCTGAGACATATAATGCTGATACACAGTTGTGGAGAAAGCACGTGAAAGGCTACAAAAGAATGAACAAATATATTGGGGAGAGTAGATATCGCAATGTTATGGACATGAATGCAGGTCTTGGTGGCTTTGCAGCAACACTTACATCCGACAAAGTTTGGGTTATGAATGTTTTCCCAACCATTGCAAAAAATAATACACTTGGTGTGATATATGAAAGAGGCCTTATTGGAATTTATCATGACTAGTATGGTTACCCTTCATTTCTCTTTTAATTTTTGCAAGGCTTTAATTTTTGTTATAGAAATATAACCTATAGTTGGAGGACCACAATTCACAACAATATACATAAATTGATATAGTTGTAGTTGTAGATTGATATCTATCATAAATTTGTTTGAATATCATCAGTGCTAAGCAATAACAACTTCTTAAAGGGTGCTAGCTCAATGGTAGAGCGCCTGCCTAATTACAGGTAGGAGGTTGGTGGTTCGATTCCTTCATGCCCTATCATAAATTTGTGACTACAAAAATGACTAAATTCACATATATACGACTATTAGTAGCTAATTTATCGTATCTTAGTCGTATTTAGCTTAGTCATTAATATGTTAACATCTAGTAGTTTATTTAGTCATATATTTGGTCATTAATGGTTGCAATCAGTGACTAAATCAACGACTAAATCAATGATTAACTTAGTGACTAAATCAATGACTAAATCTGTGACTAAATTTGTGACTAAATCAATGACTAAATAATTAACTATCAATGACTAAAACAATGACTAAATCATTGACTATCAATGACTAAAGCATTGTCTATCAATGACTAAATCATTGTCTATCAATGACCAAATCAATGACTAAATCAGTGACTACTAAGTCAAGCTATTAATGACTAGTGAAATACGACTAGCTATAAGATAGTGGTAATTTGCTACTATTAGTCACCGACTCAAAAATAGTCATTTATAGCCTGATTTTAGTCATTTTTTTAGTCATTAATTTCTCATTTTCTACTAGTGATTGTAAGTCAATTCTCCAAGATCACTAAACAACAACATGTATGTGTCTGTCCAGGTGAGTGTGTGAAATCCTTGGTATAACCAGTGTTTCTCAGGATCCTCCTCTCAAAAGGGAGTTAAGCATGAGGCAATGTGAGTGGTTATTGATTGGGATGACCCCTAGTCATAATTGAGTAGCACCAGAGATATTTCTAGGATTGTATTCATATCTGGGGGCTCTTTTGAGAGTTTTGGGCTTTTCTACCCTGCCCATACGGTCAATCCCGCCTGCGACTGTCTGCCTGAGCATTGATTATATTGAGGTGACCTTAGTGGCCTTACCTAGGATATCGAGGGGGTACTTTGCAGGGGTTATTCTGCGGGTGTCCTGGCCAGGTTGGGTTCGGACAACACAGTCGCTTTACGCATTGAAGCTGACGGCCACAATAATTGGTTACATACCTCCGCTTGTTGTGTATGGGAGTCTCAAGCCTCTCCTAGGCGAGACATACCTGCTTCATTCGGGAGCTCATTTATCCAGGACTTGTTTGCTTGCATTTGGATTTAGATTTTATTAGTGATTGCTATGTGCATGATAGTTGGCCTAGGGTTTACGTAAATAGAGAGAATTTTCTATTTTTTTGAGTCATTGTGGATTCAGGTGCGGCTCCTCATCGTTCTCATCATTTAGCAGGACTTTCGCCTTCTACTTCTCCTCCTCCTTTGGGAGAGAGACCTAGACAGTCCAGGCGGACTATTTCACACATTGATTCACACACCATGGGAGACCATTTAGAGGATATTCTTGAACCACCTCCTCCCATTCGTGTCGACGATGGGGAGTTTACTCCTACTTACGATCCTTCACTCGACTTGGCTGAGTTAGGTCCTGTGATTTCTGAGATAGGAACCATGCATGATAGACCTACTCACTCTAGGGTTGATTCCCCATTGACGCGTTATTGGTATGGAATTCCAGAGGACGACGAGACTCAGTTTGAACCTGCCAGCACTAGCTACGGTAGTTATGCTATGTCTGGTTTCCCTACACATGATTTGGAATTTCATGTCGAATCCGACTTTGAGCCTAACACTATGCCTAGGGGCACTCTCATTCCTTACCATGCAGAGAGGTTTGGGAGCACTAGTCACATTGCACCTTCCGTCCCAGTGGTGGAAGTTACATCATATATCCCTCCTAGGTCTAGGGTTAGCGATCCAATTAGGATACCAGATCTGAGATGAGTGACGATAGGCGGTAGCACGTACATTATTACTTAGATTCCTTCGTCCTCGATCCCTAGTTCTTCAAATGTACATCCTCCACCTTATTCACATGGTCCTTCGAGTCGGTATATGGCTATGAGTCAGGTCCGTACTGCGGTTACTAGACCGATTGTGTCTCAGGTTTACATATCGCCCGTTGCTTCGGGAGGCTATGTTCATACTTCTAGAGGTCATGTTACTACTTCCGAGGAATATATCCCTACTTCCGGTATGTATATCCCTACTTCTAGAGTGTATCTTCCCACCTACGGAGTGTCTCATGGGGCATCGCATGCAATGACCTATGGACCCTATTATGGGACGTAGTATGGAAAGGGTTCTTCACCTTATGGAGGCGGGTATCAAAAACTTACTTACTCTCCTAATTACGGCTTTGTATATCCTACTAGTCAAGGTCCACCGCACTATGGTGCTTCCATGCCACCCTATATGGGTCATACGGGAGGAGGACACTATGGCCAAGGCCATGGTGGTAATCAACCCTATATGAATTAGGGAGCGGTCCATTAACCTCATCATCCTAGGCTCCCTTTCCTCATGACGCTTAATCTTCCTAACTTATCGAGATTGACGAACGATCCTGTGGCTCATGACTTGGCTTGGCCGGCTGTCCCTACTAAACTTCCTTTGGACATACCTAAGTTCGAGGGCAAACCAGGAGAGGATCCGAGTGAACACGTTACTACATTTCACCTATGGTGCTCTTCGAATTCCTTACATCAGGACTCAGTCCGTTTGAGACTATTTCAACGCACCCTTACAGGGCCTGCCACGAAATGGTATATAGAGTTACCTAGGGGAGCTTTTTCTTTGTTCGATGACCTTGCAATGACTTTTCTTAATCACTTCCAGCTACCAGTGCGTTATGACGTTGGTACTGAACTCTTGTCGTCATTTCAGCAAGATAAAGCCACACACATTTTTGATCATATTCAAGAGTGGCGTAGACGGAAGAGGTTAATTAAAGATTTTATACCGCCGGAGTTCCTCCTCGAATGGTTCCTCAAGTCGTTATTGCCGTATATAGCGAAGGATGTTTCCACATCCGGAGTGTAGAAAGAGGAACAAGTGATTTTTAGGGAGCAAGAACTGGACTTGATTTATGCTCAGTCCGGTTTGTTGTATGAGATTATTCCCAATGCTCCTCGTTCCAGTTTCGATCCCAAAGTCAAACTTGGACCACATGCCGATGGCATTGTGGGTTGTGCTAGTGCGAAACCCGCGGATTCGGTTGCAAAACAAGTTAGTCAATTGTCAATCAACCAATCTGATTCGGGACAAGCTACAACTTCATATCAACCCTCCCAAACGACGAGTGTACTCTCTATGCAATCGTCAGACCAGAAGGGTAACCAGCAGCCCAGACAGAATAGAAAAAAGGGTAAAAATAATCGAAAGGGTGGGAATAAGAATGAGAATGCTAACAATAATGACAAGAATGATAGAAATGATGGGGGGGACAAGCAAAATAAACATAAGGTTAAGTTCCCTTGCAAGTTGTGTAAGGATGATCACCTCAATTACTTGTGCCCTCGTATTGAGGAAGCTTTGATATTCTTGGCACAGGGCCCAGCTGTGCTAACTAACCCTTTATCGCATAATCAAAATATGAACTCGAAGTCCCATGACCAATCTGGTGATGATGATCCGCTAGAGGGTAGTGGTCATGGGTGCATTAACATGGTCTGTGCTGTGAAATTTGTGACCCGTGCGAAAGATTATAGTTCGTCACAACCCAGCCCAAGCAAAGAGCCCGATCCACCAGGGTCCCCTTTGCACATTGAGAAACCTATAGATAAACCTAAGGCTGCAACTCGCATTCCTAAGGGAGTCCTTAAGCATTCCAGGCATAATCCAAATTCCCGAGCCGCCCAGAATTATTCAGTTGTCGAGGATTTGGGCCACACTCCTTGTGCGATGTCTGCATTGGAAGTGCTTCAGAGTTGTCCTTCGCAAAGGAAGGCGTTGCTTTCTACCCTTGGTGTGAACAATGATGATTCTTCCTTTGTGATCAAATTTGAAACCGCAGGACTTCAGCCTCGCTTTCCCTACTATGTGTCTCTTTTGGTTCACGTAGAATATCTTAATATGACCGTCAAGCGCACTGTGATTGATGAGGGCGCTGCTGCTTCTGTGATGTCTTTGTCCTGTTGGAAGGGTCTAGGTTCTCCTGAGCTATCTAAATTAGCGACTATGTTAACTGCGTTCGATGGGAGATCTTTTAGGCTGCATGGCATCCTTCCTTCCCTTAAAGTCCGTTTGGGGGGGAAGACCATTGTGATAGAGGTCAAGGTGGTTGATGCGCCCCTTGACTACAATCTCTTGCTGGGTAGGAACTGGATGTACAATATGCAAGCTGTTACTTCGTCCCTGTTCTGCATTGTATGCTTTCCACATAATGGGAAGATTGTAACGATTGATCAAATGACATTCAAAAATCCATCTGTTACCGCATCTTCGGGAGCTTCAATCCCGATCGTTGAGCACTCTCAGCCGACAACTGGGAGTGTGGGTGTAGGCATGTATCCA
Source organism: Pseudotsuga menziesii (assembly GCA_001517045.1). Taxonomy (NCBI): domain Eukaryota; kingdom Viridiplantae; phylum Streptophyta; class Pinopsida; order Pinales; family Pinaceae; genus Pseudotsuga; species Pseudotsuga menziesii. Next base: position 72,892 of record LPNX011208480.1, on the reverse strand, counting down.
TCCCTCATGGGAAGCTTTAGTTGTTCTGCACCGATCCTCATGATAGGTTCTAGTTTTGATGAGGCTTTGATATCTATGACATCGATGTCTTTTCGCACGACTCATATGGAAGATCCTTGGATTCTTCCTACACCAAGTACTTTGAGTGAGCTCGTCAAGACGAACGTGCCATAGCCTGCAGCTATGATAGCTTATCAAGCTAATATCAAGAGTGTTACAGTGCCTAGTCCTTCCTCTTCACGGATAGATGAGGAGGACCCTTATGTGCTGCCGACATGGGCAATACAGTCTTCTCATGCCCATGACTACCTTGATACGGTTTTCCCTTCGGATGAAGCGATTATTGAGGCTATGTCGGGAGTTGAGCCACCATGGGAGGAATTTCATCATAGATCGTACTTTATTCCAGAGCTTGACCGTTTGGAGTGTGAAGATTTTAGGGCGGTTCTTAGTTAGAGAGTTGGTAGTCCTGTGGTTCCATTAAGCTCTCCTGGTTCGATGGCTGATGGAAACATGGTGAACATATATTCAACGATTCCTATCAACATCTCTTGTGATCCTCGCACGATAGAGAATGTCTATATTGGGGTGGAATGTTCCCATGCTGAGATTCTGGAACGTACCGAGCTATTTAAGGAATTCCATGATATTTTTGCTTGGTATTACGACGAGATGCCAGGTATTGACCCTCGTATTGTCAAGCACGAGATTAAGACTTACCCCAACGCTAAGCCTGTTCGACAGTGTTTACGTGTGGTGAATCTTAGGAAAGCACTCGCCATTAAGGCAGAGATATAGAAGCTGTTGAAAGCCGGTTTCATCTATCCCGTTCCCTTGATGGAGTGGGTTTCAAACCCTATTCTGGTCGATAAGAAGCAGGGAGCGATCCGTATATGCATTGATTTCTGCGATTTGAATCATGCCTGTCCTAAGGACAACTTCCCCACACCATTTATAGATCAGATTTTGGATGAGTGTGCGGGTAGCGAGGTGTTCTCCTTTATGGACGGATTTTCTGGGTATAATTAGATACATATTAAACTTGAGGACCAACATAAGACTGCATTTATTTGTCCTTGGGGAACGTTTGCATATCGAAAAATGCCTTTCGGCCTTAAAAACACCAGAGCTACATTTCAGCGGGCGATGACCTTGATTTTCCACGATCTCAAGTCAATTATCGAGGTATTTTTGGATGACCTTGTTGCTCATTCTCACATGAGAATGCGTCATCCCTATCACTTGAGATTGGTATTCGAAAGATGCCGACACTATTCGGTTAGACTAAATCCTCATAAGTGCATCTTTTGTGTGAAATCAGGGCGTTTGTTAGGATTCATCATTTCTAAAGAGGGTATAAGAGTCGACCCTTTGAAGGTTGAGGCAATACTCTAGTTGTCTCCCCCGAAGAATATTCGTCAGCTTCAGTGTTTGCAAGGCATGGAAAAATTCTTATGAAGATTTGTTGTCAACTTTTCCAATTTGACTAGAGGCTTCATGCGTCTCTTGAAGGAGGACACCCCCTTTTATTGGGATGAGCGAGCCCAGGAGTCCTTCGATGCACTCAAGCGAGCCCTAGCATCGGCTCTGGTGATTAGTCCTTCAGATTATAGCCGTGATTTCCTATTATATGTGGCCGCGTCCTTAGAGACGATTGGTATGGTTTTGGTTCAAGAGGATGAGGAGCTCCAAGAGCATGTCATATATTATTTGAGCTGAAACCTTATTGACACAGAGATTCATTATTCTCATGTTGAGAAGCTTGCTTTAGCTACCGTACATGCGGTTCAATGGTTGAGACATTATATTCTCCTTCGCCATACTTTGGTTGTGGCCCATGTCAATCCGTTTCAATTCATCCTCACCCAAAGGATGATTGGGGGAAAGTATAATAAATGGATTGTCATTCTTCAAGAATTCGATCTCGAGTTTGTTTTGGCAAAATCGAAGAAGTCTTTAATTTTTGCAGAGCTTATATCGGATTTCCCGAGCGAGGCCGAGGAGTTGGTTTGTGAAGATACGTTTGTTGATGAACACATCTTCTTAATCTCAACATTAGACCCATGGTATGGGGATATCATAATATATTTACAAACACTGAAGACCCCTACTCACCTCTGGTGAGATGAACGACGACGATTACATCACGTCTCTAAGAACTACCTCATAGTGGACAATACTTTGTACCGCCGTGGGGTAGATTCCATTTTACGACGTTGCTTAACTCATGAAGAGGATGAGGTAGTGCTGAATGATTGCCACGGAGGGGCGTGTGGTGGTCATTTATCTGGGCTTTCTACAGCTCAAAATATTTTAAGAGTGGGTTATTTCTGGCCATCGATCTTTAAGGATTGTGTTGATGCGGTCAAGAGGTGCCACCCTTTCTAGGTGTTCTCATGTAATATGCACTTAAAACCTACCCCGTTACATCCCATTATCACCACCGGTCCTTTCACTAAGTGGGGGCTCGATTTTATGGATTGCAACCTAGCTTCGACTGGGGGGCACCATCACATTATAGTGGCTGTTGATTATTTCATGAAATGGTCTAAGGCTATGCCTACAGTAAAATCCGACGGTGAGACAGCCGCTCACTTTGTGTTCAACCAAATTATTACTCGGTTCGGGATTTCGAAAGAGCTTGTGACTGACCATGGCTCGCACTTTCAAAACTATATGATGGAAGAGTTGGCATCCAAGTTAGGGTATAAGCAAGAGCATTCATCTTATTACTACCCCCAAGCGAATGGACAGGTAGAGGCAGTGAATAAAGCACTCAAATCCATTCTCCAAAGAACCATCGCACAAAGCAAGAATAATTGGCACATTATGTTATATCCTGCTTTGTGGGCATATAGAACCGCTGTTAAGACTGCCACTGTTTTTTCTCCATATCAGCTTGTACATGGAGTGGAGTTGATATTGCCGGTTGAATGTGAAATTCCTTCGTTGAAGCTAGCTGTGGAACTCTTACTGGACACTTCCCCATTGGAGGAGCATTTGGTTCACCTTGAGCAACTTGATGAGCAGTGTCGTGATGCCTTGGTGGCTCCAGAAGTCAATAAACGTCACGTTAAGGTCTAGTACAATAAGTCTGTCTATCCAAGAGCGTTTAGTGAAGGAGACTTGGTCCTTTTGTGGGATCAACTGAAAGAACCCTTGGGGGCAGGGAAATTTAATCCTATGTGGCATGGTCCTTACGTGGTCAAGAATGTCTTAGAGAAGGGTGTGTATGAGTTAGTGGATTGCGAAGGAACGGCTTTGGCGGAGCCTAGAATTGGGATCTATCTCAAAAAATACTATGCATGATCTTTAGCCAAGGCTGCTTGTTGTATATTATTGTACAACTTTGCATAGTTAGGTCTTTTTCTTATCATGATCGGGTTTGTGATTAGTTTCCGTTTCTTTTGGCAGATGTCAATGGAATCTTCCACCTACATAGGATTCATAGATGGTACAAGCCGTCACACTCAACACTCAGCCTCTGCTACTTGGGTGATTTATACTCCTATGGGTCAGGTGCTGTCTTCAGGAGGTTTATGTCTACGGCCATCTTCCAATAATGTTGCTGAATATAGCGCCGTTATTGAGATTCTACGGGATGCCATTTTACACGGCATTCTATCTCTTAAGGTACGTCTTGATTCGGAGTTAGTAGTGTCACAGATCAATGGTTTGTACTATGTTAGAGATCCGACGTTATTGAGAAGGTTCTTGCGTGTGAGATTGTTAGAACGACAATTTGACAATATAACATATATACACATTCCAAGAAATAATAATCAAGTTGCTGACTCATATGCTAACTACGTGTTAGATTGGCATTTGTTTCATTCATAATAAATTAATCACAAACACAATTTTTACACATGTAAATAAATAACTCGATCACCATAAAACTTTTTATATATACATAAAAAATGTGATAATACATAGTGTCATGATACAAAATTGGGGCTTTTAAGCCACCATCATATAATACATGGTCGTACAAAATGTATACACTCCCAAGTGTCTAATCCTATGGAGGAGGAGGAGGGTTGTGATCATGGAAGGTCACTATGGCTCTAGCCAGCCGTTGGAATAAACACACCCATGCGCGTGGTACACCCACCACCTTCCACTACATGGCCTCAGGCAAGTCCTCGACTTGCGCCATGGGAAATCTATGTGTCAATCTCACAAAGTTGGTATGAATGCTCTGAAGCATTCACTCCACATCCACACCCATGATGCCATCTCCTCTTCCCCTCCGTATATGATGAGGTAAGCCCTCTGGCCACCGTGGTCCCACATTTGCACACAAATGGTAGATGTCACTATGTATCATCACCCAAAAATATGTCTTTTTGATTCCACATAATCAAGAAAATACAAAAAAATTAAATAACTCAAAAATTTAAAAAGAGAGGGTTGATATTCGTTACCTATATCACCATATGCCAATCCTGGTGGTAACGGCATGTCTAGGTCCCCCCGAAAATATATCCCTACATAGGGGTAGTCATTGATGGCAACTATCTGTCGTCGCCACCATGGAAAGAAGTAAGCTGGATATGGTTTGGCCACCCTACCACCCCCCAGTCTGCGCATAGCATCTGCCCAACGCCGTTGGGCCAGATCTCTAACCCCGTGAAGAGGATCGTCCACTCTCGGGCTCAATCCCAGAACACGCTCGAAGAAAAATGTGCTCAAAATACTGCGGAACCTGAATTTCTGCACCCTGCCTGCCTTACACTCACTGAGATGGTGTTTCATGTTGCTCAGTAGTGTAGTACTCCAGTCATAGATCATGGGTCTCATGCACTCCACTGCATAGAACATCAGAGGTCGAGAGGCCTGGTGGAGTGATGCCAAGCCTGCTATCCTGCCTAGCGTCAGTAATATGGGCTTTAGGCCCAACACCTGTATAGAATTGGTAGGGACTTGACTCCCCACCTTCTCGATGTCTGGATAATAGTACACTGCAATGTACTCGTCGATAGTCAGGCCACCTCCTGGCCCACCACAAGAATGAAGGTTCACCACTTCCCCTCGTCTAGAAAGCCCTGTGATAAAGTATATGTCCTCCACCTCAATGGTGAGGGACATCCCATCAATATGGAAGGACACCAAGTCTGGATCCCAATAATCTACCAGAATCTGTAACAGTCTTGGTTTGGCCCTGAAACCACCAAGACACCAAAACTTGTAGAGTCTGCATGCACGTAGAGCTTGTTGAGCCATTAAGTCGGCCCTTACTGCTTCCTCTACTTCACCATGCTCACGCTCTCTCCACTCTAGGACCATCCTGCACAAGAAATTGCAAATTTTCCCATTAGTTTATTGAAAAAACCATATGCGCGGCCTCATACACGACTGTTTTCAAAACAACCGCATATGTACGTGGGTTTGAGGCCATTTTTAGCGTATATCCAGCCCTATATGCAGAAAAAAATCTTGATTTCCGTGTGGGCCGCAGTGCTCATTTTGGGTTGGCCTAAAAACTTATTTGACCATGAAAATTCATAAAAATTGTATCAAAATGCAAGAGGAGAGCATGAGTAAATACCTAGAAGAAACGGTAGTGAATTCCGCAGGCTGGATCTCCTGGAATTCACTGTTGAAGATCAGAGCTCAAATGGGTAAAAGTTTCAAATGATTTATAATATTTTGAATTTTTTACTATTTATAGAAAATTTTCAAATACTTGAAAATTTTTACCCCCTTTTCTATAGTTTTGACATTTTCTAACCATTTTGGACCGTTTTTGACATAATTCGTGATGTAGAAGACCTTTTTCAGTGCCGTTTCAGCCATTGGATTGACCTGTTCGTGCCGATCTCAGGTATCATGTCTAAACTAGCATATAGGTTAGGTTTCATCACCGTTTGCATTTTGCATAACCTTATGACCATCTCATCATGACCTTAGGTACGAACCCACTCTATTATGTCACGGAACCTTATTACTGCTTTAGAAGTGGTATGATATGAGTGGTAGAGCTTTACCATACATGGGTACCCTAGTTAGCGCCCTATTTACATTTGGTTCCCATGCTGACGTTTTCTTCTTTAGGGTGTGGGAGTTCGTTGTATAGTACTACCATGACATTTCGCAAGAGCCTCATACTCCTATTGATATTTTGTTGGCCTATTTCCCTCAGGACTCCCTCATGTCAAGTTGTGAATGCATTATCATGAGCTTTTCCTACCTTATCGAGCTTTATGCCGGCTCCCCTGACATTGCGTTTCAGCCATATAGCCCGAGCTTATCTCATGACTAGCCATGTAGAGCCATTTCTTATATCCTTTGCAGCTTGATTTCCTTTTTACCGGGAGGGGATTTTCTCCTGAGTGTCGATATCCTACACATGTATCCTTGCATTGAGCATAGGTATGTTCCACTGCTTGGAACTAGTTTGTTTGCTGTTATGACACTCGTCTCCTCCTAGTTTGTAACTATAAAGCTATTTTATTATTTTTTAAAGCTTTTTAAATAACTGAAAAAGTCCAAAAAAATTAAAAAACCAAAAAGCCGGACAAGGAACGATGTTATCTGTGGTAGTTGTCGAGTCATGCCACCTTCGAACAGAGCACTATATCTCACATCCATTGGTTGGGTTATAGTTTGACTTTAGGAGCTGTACTCGTTTATCTGAGGTTAATCTTCCAGTCCCTATGGAGCCTCTGTTGATGCCTCCTGTGTCACAGAGATGTCCCAGTTTGTATATCAAGTCTATGCTGCCTTCATTCAGTCACCATACGCCATTATGCTCTTGTTCGAAGGAAGTTGAAGCCTGAGTCGGCCATTCCTTAGTTATCTTTACTTTGCATGTCGACCATTCCCGGTACAGTTACTGGTTCGTGCACCTTATGATCGAGTCCTTCCACATTATACAGCTTTGCTGAGTACCTTGTGTTGGATGATGGGGGATTCCTTAATGCCCTCCTTCCAGCGGATTTCATCCCATCGACTTCAGATCATTTATTCTGGGATTGGAATCTAGAGTCCTTTTGAGTGCCTTGAGACTTGCAGTCATCAGTGGCAGGTTCTCTCACCATCGACAGTTCTTGGGAATACATCAATGTCCCCTGATCGATGGATCCTCTCAAGTGTTCGACCTCAACACATTATTCACACTTGTTATTTTTCACTCTAGTACCTTGATTCCCATTTTCATTATTGGTGGGTGATCTCGCGTCTGTTAACGGTATACATTAATGACCGGTAATCAGATGATGGACTACTATGTTCGACCTCGACACCTCTATTCGCATAGGAGGACATGTACTCGTAGTGGTTTGTGTAGAATACTTTCCAGATTGGTGGCATCTCTTATATGCTACCTCCTTGATCATGCCAGTGTTCATGAGATTTCAGCTCTTGTGACTTGATTCTAGTATATGTCAGATATTTCCAGCCACTATGGAGATCTTGATCTATTATATCTTCAGCCATTATGGAGATCATGGTCCTATGTATATCTTCATCATGGAGATTCTGATCTATGTATATTGTACGTGGCTATGACCACATATCTGATATCATGTATCATGCCTATTCATGGCCATTGTACTCTTATGTATCCGGGACTGCTATATGTATTTGCAGCTATATGCATAGTTGTATTATTGTACTATGCTGATTGGGTGGCTGGTATTCCATTTGGGATCCTTCATCACTCCACTTTTGGGATGGACTTATAATGTATTTCGGCCATCGTATGACCCCTCTAACCTCACACATTAGGGGGCATCTGTTATAGCTGATTTCACCACTCCAGGTGAATCACACTTTCTATAGCCTTCCCCTATCCTGCTGCAGACTCCTTAGACCCCATGGACCATTTTTTGTCCTTTGATGTTTCCTTGATCATCCCTAAAAACATATGAAAAATGATACATGCGACTTTTAAACTTATAAGCACGTATATACGCAGGTTTGACCTCTAAAACTGCGTACATTGGGATGTGTGCATAGTCCAAATCCTTTTGGAGTTTTCCTTGACATGGATCTGACTCATTTGACTCCTGGCCTTCCCTATGCCTTGAGATCACTCGAATTTGACCTTTCATTACCCCTTTGAAAAGCTATATAAGAAACCCCTTGGTACATTGAAGGCATAAGAGAGAATTGAGAGCAAAGAAACTATAGTCCATTGTTGCTAGAACTTATGCTTGAGTCTGCATCCCTTTGTCCCTTGGAGCACTAGTGTGTTCTTCCCAAGATTGCCTTTTTCTTGTGAGCTTTCTATCAAGAGATGGAGGATTGAGGTGGTGGAGGCCCAAGTGGGGGATTCAGTTTCTCTAGTTCGCAGACGTGCCGTTAGAGGTTGTATCTTGTAATCTCTAATTTATATTAATAGAAATATCTTTTCCTGTCCAATAATGTGTGTTTGAATGAATATTTTATCCATGGGATTATGTCAAATGCTTGTACATTATTGATTATATATGCTAGAATATATCTAACACCATGATATATAGAATTCTTGTATTGTTTACTTGTTGTTGAGGAAGTAATCTATCAATTCAAGCTGAAGATTGGAAAGCTCAACGAGGATCTACTTCAACCATCCGGAATAAGGCACGAGGTCTGATCCTTTAGTGTTAGACATTTGATTTCTATTACATATTGGAAAGGATTGATTTCTAGAGTCAAGCTGTTTGTTGTGGTACCCCAAGCCACAGGAATTTCTCTCCGTAACAACGACGCATCATAGAAGCCATCGAGATCGAGAAGCACCCTAAAAACATCAATAGGGATGGTGGGTGGAAATAGAGTAAATATTGGACACCTATCATCACCTTAATTAAAAACTCCCGACCATAACCCTCTACTTAGAATTTTTTTTTTCAACACTTGTCATGAAAGAATACATGTATGGGATGGAGGTGAAATGGAATCAAGCCTAAGTCAATTGAATCGTTGCAACTCACTGCATGTCTGAGTCTCAACAATCCACCTTCTAAATTGAACCAAAATACCAAAATAATTTTATTAATGGTTATATTTGAGAAAGTTATAGGTGTGAGTAATTAAGGGCTCGAGGCTCTAAAATTCATTGTGTTTTGTACCAGTCCACGATTTAGTGAATCGACAATCACGGGTAGGAATTTAAGTTATTTAATGCTAACAATTAAAGTGTATAACCTCTATGTCATTATTTAATGTAAACAATTAATGTGTATAACCTCTATGTCAACACCGTTTTCCATGCTGATGCAGGCCACTACCCTCTTTATTGTCTTACCAAAAGGCATGATAATGAGGAAGAAGCCCTAAAATTATGGACTTCACCTTCAAAAAATGCCTTGCAATCACATTGGTAAGGAGTGATAAGAAGATCACAACAATCCAACGTGTCAAATCTCAGTTGATATTTTTAATTAAAGACTTATATGGTAAATTTAATATAAGACTTACTTATAATTGTCTCTTACTCTTTGCGTCTTGACACATTTAATACTTTATGGTTTTCTTTGCACCTTGACCCAATTCGTATTATAATGTGAGGATGTGCATGCATAATAATCCTTAGTTATGACTATGCGATTAGGTTCGAGGATTTAAAGAGAAGAGGATGTTAAGACAAGTAATTTTTATATGTATTTTGGTGGTGCTAAGGACAAATGTTGTGAGAAACCACAAATGTTTGAAAGGATGGAGGGAGATTACATCACAATCATGCCACCCATCAAATTGAAGACCATTCTCGAGCCACAATTGTTTTTTTAATTTTATTAATAACCCTTGTTTCTCCATACCGTGTGCCGAATGGCACCTCTCTATAGCAATGCATAAATTGACCTCTACACAGTTTGTGATCCTAGAGCTACATGCCGCTATTTGTATTTGAATGTCATCCACTGTTTTTTATAGTTGTTGCAAGTCCATGATATTCATGCAAGAAATGAAGTCTTGTAGAGGAGAACTTGTCAAACCAGCCTTTTGAATTTCATTTTGACGAAAAAAGAGTGGACATTGGTAGCGAGGTTCACATAGGTAGTAGGCACAAAGTTTTAATCTCCTTTTGAGCCTAGTAGTAGACTAGTAGTTGTTTTTTTTTATAGCCATAGTTGTTGACACATTTTTACACTTTATATTGCAGCCCCAAGTGATTCGGGAGTCAGAGTCACATCTCGATGGCTAGCGACTCGTAGTTATCAATGATTACTCGCCATCTTGCACAACTAAGCACTGAGTACATGGCATGAGTGAGTGAGTAATTATAATTTATCATATTTCCAATATTTTGAATAATGAATTCAACTTCATAACATAGAAATTTCAACATCTTGAGAAATTTATATAGATGGGTAATTTCAAATGTTGCCCTTCTTTTTAAATAAATTATGCCCTTTGTAATTGGAAGGGTGAAATTCATATTTTAATTTATTTTAAGGGCGATTTTAACTTTACACTTGGGAAGGGCTAGAACCTTTGGAAGGATTGGGAAGGGTTCAAATTTGAACGTTGCTTGCCAATGAGATTTTTCCCAGTGTCCTCTTCATCTTATGGGCATTGTCCATTGGTTTTTACTGTGTCTGCTTTGGTGTCTGCAGGTTTCCATCATCCTGCTCACATTAATTTGCACTGCATTGCATACCTTAACATCCAATGCATACATGTCAGTTAACAGCAGGTCAACGTGTTCAACAAGAACATCAGGTCGCTGTGTTCCATAAGTAATTTTGTTTCCCATGAGCAATGATAGGTTTTGAGAAGCGTAAGAACCCTATTTATGGGTAAGAGATTTGATGGGCGTCGATGCATTCCTGGGCTTTCCAAGGTATTGAGAGAGGAGCTTTACTAAGAAATCTGGTTCAACTTGCAGTTTAAAGAAATGGCGGCTTTGTAAGGGGGTGGAGTTACCGAATCTCTCATGGCTCCGTTGGGAAAACTGTCCCATGATTCCTTGCCTTTCCTGGGTTTTGATGAAGAATTTAGGGGTTCTACGAGTATTCAACGGTAAATAAAAATTTGTTGTGTTAATGCATGTATGTTTACTGTCTCACAACATTTATGTTTCTTAGGATATGTGATGCTGAACAGTGAATACCATACGAGGGTTGGCGTAGGTTCCAAATTTTAGGTGCTCTGAATTAGGAGTGCTGCCAGGTATGGAAATATTGGTATCTTTGAAGGGGTTGTGGAAACATGGATGTGTGAAACTGAAGTGTATACAGGTTTTGGTGTAGGTGAGAAATATTAGAGAGCTAGATGTTTCTTGGTGCTCTGAGTGAGAAGAGCTTCCAAGTATGTAAACATTGGTATCTTTGCAGAGGTTGTGGGTGGAGGGATGTGTGAAACTGCAGAGCATACGGGGGTTGGTGACTTAGTACAGGTACCAAATTTGATGTTTCTAGGTTTTCTGAGTTAAAAGAGCTACAAAGTATGGAAACATTCATATCTTTGGAGGGGTTGTAGGAAAAGGGGTGTGTGAAGCTGCATAATATATGGGGATTGGCGAAGCTTATATACCTAGATGTTTCTGGGTGCTTTGAGTTACAGGGGTTGGTGAAGCTTAGATTCCTAGATGTTTATGCTATCATATATCATATGTATTATGTATTTCATTTTCCATTGAAACTTCCACATCTAGAGTTAATCCTTTGCTTTGAAACTTCCACATCTAGAGTTAATCCTTCAGTCAAATTATTTCTTTGAATTTTTCTGTTATCGAACAATCTGCAATTTGTAGATTGGATAAAATATTTAATTAGAGTGAAGGTATGGAGATGTGAATGTGTCCTACTAAAATTTACCTAATAGGAATCTCATTGGAAATATATCTCCTTCACTTGTCCATTTGGCATCACTTAAAGTTATCATGTTGAGCGACAATATGCTCTCTGGTACAATTCCATCCTATCTAACCCAATTGAAATCTTTGACTACTTCAATAATAACCCGAGTCCTCCTATTTCAAAATTATTTGCATAAGTCAAAGTGCTTAGTTCGGGAATCCTCTGATGGTCAATTCATCATCACCTCCTCCTGTGAACCCTTCCATGTCACCACCTTCTAGGAGTCCTCCGTCACCATCTCCAAAGAGATACAACCCTTCTGTGGCCTCTCCAAATGTTTCTACACTAAGCAATTGGGTCTCCCCAGTACCACCGACCGGGATCAGTTCAGGACCCAATGCAAATGGTACTAAGTCAAATGCTCCCACAAATCCAATTGATGCGAATAAAGGAAAATCTGAAATGTTCATGAATCTCTGTTGGAACCATTGTTGGATCTGTTGTTATAGCTGTTATGTTATTTTTTCTTGTGCCTACTGCATTTTGCATATACAAGAAAGGGGCATGCCGACCTGTACAAGTTGAAGCACCTAGCACTCTTGTCACTGACAGAAGAGACCCATCAAATAGATCAAATCACTCGTAAAAATTCAAGTGGACAATAATAATAATAGGGATGGAGGAAACATTTTGAGTGATACACGAAATACAAGCAGTGGACCTAGTGAGTTTCATGTGATGGAAGTTGTAAATATGACTATCAGTGCAAGTTCTCATGCATGTAACCAGGAATTTCATCTCTGAAAATAATCTTGGAAGAGGTGGGTTTGGGGCTGTATACAATGGGAAACTAGATGATGGCACCATAATTGCAGTTAAAAGAATGGAAGATCCAGTTGTACGTAACAAGGGATTGGAGGAATTTTAGTCACAAATAACGATTTTATCTAAAGTTAGGCATAGACACCTGGTTTCCTTGTTGGGTTACTGTATTGAAGGAAATGAAAGGCCTTTGGTATATGAGTACATGCCAAAGGGTGCTACTCTTAGCAGGCATATATTTGATTGTGCCAATAATGGGCTTGAACCAATTTACTGAAAGATACGCCTCAGTAGCTTTGGATGTTGCTCGAGGATTGAAGTATCTGCATGGCCTGGCCCATAGAAGATTTATTCATAGAGACCTTAAACCATCTAATATACTTATTAGATATGATTTTCAGGCAAAATAAACACCAATCTGCTGTGAATAAAGATGATGAATATCTTGCATATCCAAGAAAACCATGAAATACCCAGATCAGATGCTGAAAAGACCAAACCTGTTGACTTCTCGGGCTGTTGTTAACAAATTTTAGGGTTATTACTGTAGATGCATTGCAAAAACCACGAGCATGGAGTCCACCATCAACTAGATAACAACTGTTTTCAGTGTTGCAAATTTGCAATACGGTACGCATGATTGTCGATCACTGTTCATGGAAATGTTGCAAGGGTTGAAGTTACGTAGTAAATGGAGCTCAGATAGAGGACTGCTGCCAAAGGAAACATTTCCACATAATTTGCAATTGGTTTACAAGTTCAATGGTAAGATGTTAATTTAAATCCACAAACATTTGGGTATGCTGTCTATTTGATTTTCTTGGCACAGATTTTTGTTTTTTTGATATGGTTAAGCTATTCATTTTGGGTCCAATTTCAGGAAAATCTCATAGTAGAGGATGGCAACTATAGGTGTTCTTCTCTAGACAAAAAGAACAAGAGGACTCCAGGGAATCAGGAAAGAGAATAACCTTTTCACCTGACTTGAATGCATTATATTGGTGACTAGATGGCATTAAGTTTTTTATATATGTTTCTATTTGCAATTTTATCATATTGTACTGGATAAATACATTAGTGCAATCCATTGATCTTGGATTTTAGCTATTCCATGTTGTTGCTGGAAGTCTTACTGATTTCATGATTAAAGTATTCTCATTGCATCGGATCACTAGCTATAGATGTTTTTAAGCATGTAAAATTTATTCTAGGGGATTTACTCCTTTGAATGTACCAAATGCAACATCATAATTCTGAATGATCTCAACAAACTCATAGTAAATATTTCACTGATAGACTGCATAAACAATGAGATAAGAAATACAAATTATTATTTCTCTTGGATTTCCCTAGGATCTCCTTACAAAGGGGTCCTCTGCATGCATGGAAAATATCACCTCAATATTCACCTTTACACAACATCATGACCTATCTATTTGGGGAATTCATGTTGCCACATCTACCAATATAAGGACACTAATTTCTTTTTGAGCTATTGCATCTACCATTAGAAGGTCAAATGTATTTACTGAGGGAATCCAAATGAAATAAAGAAACATATCATGACCATACACCTTCATAATGGTCATGACTTTCAGATCTCTTATTCACATTGTATACTACTATAGTTTCGGAAGATGACCATAGATGGGTCTCTTGTCATCTGTGAATTTATCATTTTATGAAATGCCAGAAGTAAGCATCAATAATGATATAATTTGGCTTTGAGAACTCTTATTTGATATTGTATATGAAATTATTTCTAAAAAGGGATTCACTATCAATCTAGAGTTGAAAGTATTGTCCTTACTACTATCAAATCAGATTTTTGGCTTATGCAGTTGGGATTATGTCGCACTTCATCGAAAGTCCCAAAGATATTTGTTGAAGGAAACACAGAGAGTTGTATGGTTGTACCTATATTATGGACTTGAACATGCACAGGGTCATGACTTCAACTTGGTATGATACATATATTCCGATTGGGCAGGCTGCATGTTCCATCAATGAAATAGAATCCACCAGAGGCTGCTCTCTCAGCATGGAATTAGGAGTAGTTTCCTGGATTTTTATGAATCCAACCAACTGTTTAATTTATCTCCACAAGGAATAATACAAAGCATTAGTTATACCCATTTGTGAAGTGATATGGTGAAGGAGCATTATTTGTGACATTAACCTTCAACAACGTCAAGGCACACCATCTACTGTGCCAATGAGAGTGTGATTTAACTAAGAAAAAATATGATGTTTTGTGCAAGGGCTAGGTATATTGAGATCGATTATCACTTTTTTAGATTGGTGCAAAAAGAAAAAGTTGAAGTGGCACACTACAGGACCGAAGTTCATCTTGCTGAAATCTTCAGGAAAGCATTGAGCAAGGAGTAGTTTTAGAAGTTTAGGAAGATTCTTGGCGTAAAAGAAAATAAAATGGTTGTTGGGAAAGGGTGTTAAAGAGGTAATGACCATTTTAGTTGGGAAACCTGCTTTGATAAAAGTATTAGGGACAAAATATGATAGGATATATGGTTTCGAGAGAAGATCTATCTATTCTAAGGTGAGCTATTTCTTCCTGGAGATACAATCTATCTTCAGTGTACAGTTTTCAAAAGAAATAGGAACTATAAATGTGTTAAAACATAATATGCAATAGGAAATCAAGTCAGCTGTGTGAAAAATACCGTGTCTTGTGCTTTTGTGCTTTGAAAATCATGATTCCAGTGGCCCTTAACTAACTATAGTTAGTTTTCATTAACATGTGCCAGTTAAGGTTGATGGGGCACACATATATTACTTCCAGGACAAGAATATTCTCTCCCTTCTCAATTTACCTTGGAGGCTCTCGAGACATAGAGGATCTAGCCTTCTCAATGAACTTCACATCTTGGCTCACTATAATCTTCAACTGTGACAAAACATAGACCTTGTACAATTTGGAAGATTCACTGAAAATAACAAAATTACACTAAATATAAGGTTCTAACTTAGTTATTTTCTCCAGAACCACATGAATACAGATAGTAGTAAAGCACACTACAGGACTGAAGTTTAGCTTGCTGAAATCTTCAGGAAAGCATTGAGAAAGGAGTAGTTTCAGAAGTTTAGGAAGATTCTTGGCGTAAAAGAAAATAAAATGGTTGTTGGGCAGGGGTGTTAAAGAGGTAATGATAATTTTAGTTGGGAAACCTACTTTGATAAAAGTATTAGGGACAAAATATGATAGGATAGATGGTTTTGAGATAAGATCTATCTATTCTAAGGTGAGCTATTTCTTCCTAGATATACAATCTATCTTCAGTGTACAATTTTCAAAAGAAATAGGAACTAAAAATGTGTTAAAACATAATATGCAATAGGAAATCAAGTCAGTTATGTGCAAAATACTATGTCTTGTGCTTTGAAAATTCATCATTCCAGTGGCCCTTAACTAACTATAGTTAGTTTTCATTAACATGTGCCAGTTAAGGTTGATGGGGCACACATATATTACCTATGGGACAAATTCCAGATCCTTTTGTTCATCGCAAACTAATTTCTTTTAGCATTTGCAAACTCAAAATGACTATTTAAGTGCATCTATGACTGCAATATCCTCTTGTTTTTAGTTGTTGTTCATGATGTAAACAAAATAATTTCTTTGAGTGGTGTATGTTTACAGGCTGAAATTTGTGGATTTCCTACTTGCTCCTTTTCCACTTGTAGTGTATGGATAAGCCACCTAGGCTTCCACTATAATGTGTGGTAAAACATGCTATGTCTCTGCATTGAAACTCTGCTAATTTTAACTTGATTTCACTGAAACCTGTGGATCAACATTTGGGACAAGAAGCTTCTCTCCCTTCTCAACATCCCTCTGGGACAAGAATCTTCTCTCCCTTCTCAATTTCCCTTGGAGGATCTCGAGACATAGAGGAGCTAGCCTTCTCAATGAACTTCACATCTTGTCTCACTACAATCTTCAGCTGTGACAAAACATAGACCTCGTACAATTTGGAAGATTCACCGAAACTAACAAAATTACACTAATTATAAGGTTCTAACTTAGTTATTTTCTCCACAACCACATGAATACACATAGTAGTAAAGCACACTACAGGACTAAAGTTCAGCTTGTTGAAATCTTCAGGAAAGCATTGAGCAAGGAGTAGTTTCAGAAGTTTAGGAAGATTCTTGGCATAAAAGAAAATAAAATGGTTGTTGGGTAGGGGTGTTAAAGAGGTAATGACCATTTTAGTTGGGAAACCTACTTTGATAAAAGTATTAGGGACAAAATATGATAGGATAGATGGTTTCTAGATAAGATCTATCTATTCTAAGGTGAGCTATTTCTTCCTAGAGATACAATCTATCTTTAGTGTACAATTTTCAAAAGAAATAGGAACTATAAATGTGTTAACACATAATATGCAATAGGAAATCAAGTCAGCTGTGTGAAAAATACTGTGTCTTGCGCTTTTGTGCTTTGAAAAATCATGATTCCAGTGGCCCTTAACTAACTATAGTTAGTTTTCATTAACATGTGCTAGTTAAGGTTGATGGGGCACATATATATTACCTATTGGGATTTTAAGAGTATTTCAGTGGCTCAGACTTTCAAGTACATTGAAATTACCTGTCAAAAGGTCTATTCTGCATTTGCAGTGATGTCTTGTAGGTTTTTCTTTTCAATTTCTAAGTGATGATGATGTTTTACTAAATAATTCTATAGATATCATTAGTTTATGCTTGGCCATATACTACAACAAGGTGACTTGTTGTAAATTTTGTTTTGTTGGGATTTAGGTCATATGTACTGAATTTTTATTGCATCAGTGCATTTCCTTACTTGGAGAAACTATTAGTCAGATAGTTAACACAATGTTATTGACAAATTCCATATCTTTTTGTTCATCGTGAACTAATTTCTTTTAGCATTTGCAAACTCAAAATGACTATTTAAGTGCATATATGACTAGAATATCCTCTTATTTTCAGTTGTTGTTCATGTTGTAAAGAAAATAATTTCTTTGAGTGGTGTATGTTTACAGGCTGAAATTTGTGGATTTTCTACTTGCTCCTTTTCCACTTGTAGTGTATGGATAAGCCACCTAGGATTCCACTGTAATGTGTGGTAAAACATGCTTTGTCTCTGCATTGAAACTTTGATAATCTGAACTTGATTTTGCTGAAACCTGTGGATCAACATTTGGGACAAGAAGATTCTCTCCCTTCTCAACATCCCTCCGGGACATGAATCTTCTATCCCTTCTCAATTTCCCTTGGAGGCTCTCGAGACATAGAGGATATATCCTTCTCAATGAACTTCACATCTTGGCTCACTACAATCTTCAACTATGAAAAAACATAGACCTTGTACAATTTGGAAGATTCACTGAAACTAACAAAATTATACTAATTATAAGGTTCTAACTTAGTTATTTTCTCCACAACCACATGAATACACATAGTAGTAATGAAAATATGATACCTATGGTTTCCCACCAGTTAAATCTTCTTCAAAGTGTCTTGTCCTTCAATATCTTGTGAGGACACCTATATATTTTGTATAGGTATGTAGTGCATCCATTTTCCCAAAGAAACACGGGCAGATCAATATCATGTATCATAACCTTGTCTGTTTTATGGCCAGATCTTTATCATGTATCATAACCTTGTCTCTTTCTATGATGAACCTGTTCTTTTCTATAACCTCATTCTGCTGCAGGTGTAAGGCATTATTAACTCCCTTTTGATCCTTGTTTCCCTACAAAATGCATCAAAATCATTGGAGGTGTACTTTCCTTGATTGTTAGATATCATCTCATTGATATTCTTACCTGTTTGATTCTACAAAAAAGCCTTGGAGTCTTGAAACTTGCAAGATACTACAGTAACTAGGTTATACATGGTGTATGCTTTGAAAAATAATTGTTTTATTTGAGAATGTGGGAGAGAAAATAAGATAAAACTAGAGATAACATAATTGTTGATACGCTAGATTCTCCAGGTAGGGTTGCTGTATAATGAGACCTCACTTCAGTCAGTATTGGACCTCACAAAGGACTGGACATTAGAAGAAATGCAGATGTTAAGGAATAAGGTTGGAGATGTTTTATCAATGAAATGTTATGTTTTTTCTTAATAGATCACTTTTTTGAGTTTTTTGATTCAGTGTAGATGTCTGTGTATGATGTATGGGCTTTAAGGTTGTTTGCAATTACACATTTTACTATTAAACTTATCTAACTTTTTGTCCATGAGGAACTGCATGATGGGTGCTAATTATACACAAAAGAGTATTTTCCTGGCTATAATTTACAGATGCACAGACCATTGTATTTTCTTACAAATCTCCTTTGTTTGTGCTGAAGGAAGAGATTAATGCTATGAAAACACTTGGAATATGATTCTTTCTCTTGGCTGTTATTCTCATATTTGATTAGTTTGTCTAGTTTTAGAAATTTCTTCCAATTATTTACATTTAAAAGACTTAGACAAGTTTGCTTCTATCACCTAGATTTTTTTTCTTGTTTTGAAATGTAACAAAAATGTGAATTTTTTATTAAATTCATCTTATCCCTCTTTATAGATGCAATAGGATATTAGCTCCTTGAAGAATGGAAAACACAACATTAGATGATTTAAATCTATTTTATTCTTATAACTCAATCAATGTTACCATCTCTAACTTGATGAGGCAGAAGAGCCAAGAATTTGACTCGTACAAAAATATAAAAGATTACACATTTTGGGGTTTTATAGACTTTGGTGTCCAATCAACTCGATTCCTGTTATGTTGAAGTCAATAATGTGAGTTCTATGTGATGATAGTTGCAGGTCAAACTTTCTCAACCCGAGTCAAACTTAGTTTGAATCACCACAAGTTGGAAATTCTCTTTTGGCAGAAGTTCCAAGTCAGAATCACGAGTCTAAGAGTATAACTCCTCATTCCTGTAACACTTAATACAATTTTTATGATTTCAATGTGATAATAGTTGTTTACTATCAAGCAAGTTCTGCCTCTCATGTTTCACATAAAGAGATTTATTTGAATTACCCTCACCTTGTTATCGAGGAAGTTGTTCTTCACCGTACCCAACTTGTCTCTGAAGTGAATGGTATTAGTGATGCCAACATATATGCTTTGTAATGTGTACAATTAAGAGGAAAGTATGAAATTGTTGAATCTTATTTATCATTTACAAGTGTAATCAATCATAAAACAAGTTACAAACCTCCCTAGTTAATCATACTCTTCATACACAGTTGTTTGTACTTCATTTTGCTCTCTGTTACAAACCTTATTTTGCTCTCTGTTTTGCTGAATTAAATGTTCTACACAGTTGTTTGTACTTCATCTAGGAAAACAACATGTCATTTGCAATGGTTTTTACTAGCTCTCCAGCAAACTGGAAATGTCAGAAATGCACCCAAAAGATAATTTACCTTTCAAATATCATTAAAGACAAACACAAGTATGAGACACATAGGGATTTCTATTGGTCAAATCTACACTTTTAAATCTTAATATAGACTGGCCTCTGATGGTCTACAATGCCCTCCACAACCAGACAAACCATGGTAACTTGCCAAATGTCACTTATGCATTGGAGATTGGAGTTATTCTGGCAATTTATTCCTGTCTTCTGATTGGTGGAACCTCTGTTTGTCTTATCACTTTGTCGTATTTGACAGTTAGTGTTAATTTTAATAGCTATTGTTTCTGGTGCCATAGAAATACAGTAATCTGTTTCTATTTTTATATGTTGTGAAATTTTTGCTTTCACGTCATTAAAAAAGGCACCAGTCTGTAGTTGCAAAAGTTTAGAAATTTTAAATAATGAACCTTCTCTGATTGTTTTTAAATCATGAGGATCCAGTTCTTATCTAATGTTTAAAAGTGCAATTTTAATTTTAAAACTTTCATTTTAACTGGAAACAGGAAGCTAGAACTAAGAGGGTAGATTCAGCTGTGGAAGTACAAGCTATAACTGGACCAACACTTGAGCCAGTAGAAGAAAGCGAATGGGTTAGTCCCATGTTCGTGCAGGAAAATAAAACCAAAGGAGAAATTAGGATTTGTGTCGACTTGCACAAACTCAACGACGCATCACTTCATGACCCATTTCTGACACCTTTCACTGATGAACTGTTAGACAATGTGGGAGGACAGGAGGTCTACTCCTTCACTGATGGCTTTTCAGGCTATCACCAGATCAGAATCCATCCAGAGGATCGACACAAGACCACTTTTGCGACAGAATGGGGCTCATTCCAGTACACCGTAATGCCCTTTGGTCTTAAAAATGCACCAGCTATCTTTTCTAGAGTAGTAGTTGCTGTATTCAAGGAATACATCCATAAATTCTTAGAAGTCTATTTTGACGATTGGACTGTATTTGTATTAATCGATAAGCACATAGGAGATTTAAGGCTCATGTTAGATAAATGTAGGCAATATCAGATTTCTCTTAACTTGAAGAAATGTAGATTCTGTGCACCATTTGATATTCTGTTGGGTCATATTGTTTGCAGACAAGGCTTGATGGTAGATCTTGCAAAGATTTCCATCATTGTACATCTCCCAGCACCCAACTCAGTCAAGCAATTGAGAATAGTGCTCGGTCATACCGGGTACTATAGAAAATTCATCAAAGGTGATGCAAAGATCATAACACCTATGGAAAAACTGTTAAAGAAAGGCGTGAAATTCCTATGGAATGAGGAATGCCAGCAAAGTTTAGACACACTTAAAGAGAAGATGGTTACATTACCCATATTAGTATTCCCATATTGGAACAAGCCATTTCATGTACATGTGGATGCATCTGGCATCGCACTGGGGATCGTCTTAACACAACCAGGAGAAGGAGGTATTGATCACCCTATCACATACTCAAGCAGAAAGCTATCTACCGCGGAAAAGAACTAAACCACCACAGAAAGAGAAGGATTAGCTATGGTGTATGCTCTACAAAAGTTCAGGCACTACCTATTGGGTGCCCCATTCAAGATGTTTACTGACCATTCTGCTTTAAAGCATTTGGTCAATAAACCAGTATTAGGAGGAAGGATCTGTAGATGGTTACTCTTATTTTAGGAGTATGATTTTGAAATCATTGTAAGACCAGGAAAATTAAATGCCGGACCTGATAATCTGTCACGGATTGATTCAGGAGAAGAACCAAGTAATTTAGAGGATAATCTGCCAGATGCGCAATTATTTTCTATCCAGATCGTAGATGAGTACTACAAGGATATTATTCAGTTTCTCGCTACAGGGTGGGCACCAGTTGACTTTACTAAGCAGCAAAAGAAACAGTTAGTTGTGAAAGCAATAGACTTCACTTTGATCGCAGGACATCTATATAAGTTAGGTCCATATGACGCAGATGCGTGATGTCGCACGAAAAAGAGACCACTATCAGAGAAGCACACTCAGGTACCGCAGGAGGTCATTTCGCAGGAAGCCAAGGAGAAGCTACAGCAGGAGAAGCCAGTTGTTAGTGGCTCAAGGATGAGCCACAAGTAAGTGTTAGGGGACTGTTGGAGTAGGGTCCCGCAGCTACAGGAAAAGCTGCTACATCGAGACAAGGAAGTCAAAAGAAGATAGTACCTGAGCGGTCAAGAAGAGAGACCTCAACCACTGGACTTAAGGCAGCGACGAAGACAGGAGGGCTCAGCTACCCTCATAAAGGAAAAGGAGCAACGGGCCGAGGTATTGAAGACAAAGGACAGCAGGAAGAGGTGCCCATACCCACGATCAACACCGGGAAGCGTGGAAGACTGCAGGAAGCTGTGGTGTGACGGTAAGCGACAGCCCACAGTACAAACACGCCGACTATCACAGATAGGGTTTTTGGGTTACTGTTGGGAAAGGCCCATAGTTTTGTAATGGTGAGACCTTCAGGACACCTATATAAGCATGTATTTTGTAATGTAAAAGGTTAGATAGTGAGACAATTGGGTAGCTGCTTAGACAGTCAGACGTAAGGTAGCCTCTGAGTCATTTAGCTGGCCAAGTGTCTCTACAGTCTTAGTATTGTAAGAGTTAAGCTCTGGTTCTGTTATTCAGTCTGTAGTTATCTTACTATAACCAGTAGCTGTCTCCTAGAGAATGTATGTAACAATCCACAGGGATTGAGAGAGAGAGAGAGGAGGAGTATATTGTAAGAAGGCAATATAAGAAGGAAAAGAGATCTAAGAGAGAAGGGCTCCCGGTTGCGTGTGTGGAGCTTCCCAGAAGATATCAGGCTGCATAGTAGGTTGCAGCGGAACTGTGTTTACCCTCTCAAGATATAATATAAAAACCAGTTCCCGTGGACGTAGCTTCCCCCCTGGAGGTGAACCACCTAAAATCCGTGTGTTGTGCGACTATTTCATGTGTTTGTGCTTTACTTATGTGTTATGTGTTACTTGTTACATGAATGTTGCTTATCAGTGATGAATGTATGTATGTTATGCTTCAGTTATAGCGCATAGAAGGTTCACCGCAAGTTGAATGTATCAAGTAGCCTGTATATGAGTTTATCAGTGCTTGGTTCATGTTAGTTGATAGTTATTGCGTTAAGTGACTCCGGTATATGAGTTCCGCTAGTTCAGTATAGTTGATGTTAAGCATATTAGACTATAGGAGTCTAAGTGAGGCTGTTAGCTTAACTAGTATACTAAGAGAGAAGCCTTTGGGCCTTGAGAGCCATATTGAAGCCTTACCATAAAGGATATCACAGTATAGAAAGGTGATATTGCACTGTCGAAGGAATTGCCGTGTGAGATATCACAGTATAAGAGGGTAGCCGAGGAGATAGTTTGTGCATTTCTCTAGAGGCAGCGATGCGATAAGAGACCGCTTCCTCCCAGGACTAGCGAGTAAGAAAGGTCGCAATCGCAGAGAGAGATACCACTGGCTAAGAAGAGCCGCGAGACCCCAGGATGCGACAGAACCCAGTTGAGGACACTTGAGTCTTCAGCCACCCCATCTAATATCACTTCGGGTGAGACTTCAGGATGCTCTACAGTCTGTTGCCGAAAGGGCCAGTGAGCTAGGGGTTTTGTTGGTACATAACAAGTAAACCCGAGTCTGCCCCAGAGAACCAACAAATGGTTCCGTTGCCGGCTTTGAAAACATTGACGAGCTAATGTTCTATTGGAATCCTACTAAAGAAGAACTCAACTAGTGGGTTGAGTCTAAGGAGAAATAATTTGCTAAAAAAGAAAACAAGAGTCCTAGACTGAGTATAGAGGACTGGTTACAAAAACATATCTTCACTGATCTACATACGATATTTTTTGTGACCTATGCAAATGAGTTGTACGACTGGTTATCAAAGTTGACTGATCAGAACATATTCAAGAAGAAAAGGAACATTGTCTGGACACCGGATTTGATTCAGACCGTGAAGAGTATAGATAATCCCATTTCACGGGCAGTAGACTTCTGGCTTGCAAGTTTACTGGAAGGCTTCATTACAGAGTTTTCAGTTGATCAAAGAAAAAGTTTCAGCGAAGCAGAGAGGTACTTCTTCAAAGGCTGCTGTGGTAAGTACCTAAGCTCTTTAAACTTGTTCATTAAGATGTTATTACATGAAAAAGGAGTAATGGATTTATTCTCAGATGAATAAGCTAAGTCAGTGTAATGTCACAAGAGTTTGAGAGTGATTTTGATGAAATTGGATGTACACGTAGTGGTAAGAAATATAAAGTAGATTTTAGATCTTCTCTCTTTGAAAACAGTTCAGACAGCACTAGAGAACAGAGTCACAGTAATACAGAGAGACCAGTAGGAGGTATCCCTTACCACCCTTATACCCCGCAAAAAACAACCGGGACTCAGAGTAATCCCATAGGCACTACATCTAGTAGTTCACATACAGTACATACTACAGCTACATCAACTACACCTACACCGCCGAGTGGTAGTAATATAGCAAATCAGCATCCACCACGTAGAAATAGAATGGGGGATGACATGAAGTTACCTACCTTCAAGGGTACGGGGGCAGAAGACCCAGAACAACATTGGTTCCTATGTGAAGCCGTATGGACCATTAAACAAATCAAGGATGATAACATTAAACTTGTCTAGTTGGTCACTACACTTAGAGACAGAGCCTTAACATGGTATATGAAGTATACAACAGCGCCAGCCAGAACGCTCGTACAAACCAAGACCGCAATGATTAAATAATTTAAGAAAACTAAGTCCGAGTCACAGTGTATCATAGAGCTTAAAGACATTAAATAGTTACCTACAGATTCAGTATGGGACTTTGATCAGAAATTCAAAGCTCTCATAGACCTGGTTAGCTTTGAGTTTGAACCAGAGCAGCATAAGGAATGGTTCATCGCAGCACTGCTTCCTCACATCAGAATTTCATTAATGCAACTGAGACTCTGTACGCAGGATGAAGTGTTGGAGATGGCAATGGAACTAGAGGCCTCACCTCTAGCTGAGACCAGTATAGGAATGACAAGCTTACAGAACCAGTTATCCAATCTCACGTTACAAATGCATGAGATTAAGAAAGGAAAAGAGATTGCACAATAACTATGGTGTATAAAGTGTAAAGGACAGGGCCATACTAAGGATAATTGTCCAGTATTTGTAGAGTATTTAGCAAGTGGGGCTCCTAACCCCTTATTACAGACTCAAGGGCCATGGTGTGAACTCTGTAGAAGAAGAGGACATCGACCACTAGAATGCCCTTTACTTCAGAAGTATGTACAAACCCCTAAGAACTTATATTGTAACTTCTGTAAATTAGTAGGTCATGATGAACATAATTGCTGAGCTTATGATATTATGCTAGAAAGAAAGAATGAATTGTATAGAGTCCAGTCAGAAACAACAGGTCCAGCAGCAGGACCACAGCATGAAGAGGCTCATGTTGGTCGTGGAGGAGGATTCAGAGGCTTCGGCCGTGGACCTATTACTTGTTACAATTGTGGAATTGTAGGACATTATGCTAGGGACTGTCAGAACCCTAGTACGACATGTAAGTATTGCAAGTCCTATGATCACCCTATAGAAGAGTGTCCGATCTTGATAGCTAAGATTAGGGAACCTAAGCCAGCAGTACACTAGAACATCCAGCTTATTGCTGCTGAGCAGAAAGAGCCAGAACCAAGAGTCAATATAGTGACTCGCAGCGGTGCTTCTACTAGTAGAACATCGCAGGATGATACATAAAAGAATACAGGTTTGTAGTGGGTGCGCAAAGCGACTAATAAATCAACACCACTCGACCTGCAGAAGAACAAAGAAACGTTTCAACAAGAAAAAAATTTCTTTACTGAACCTATAGCATCAGGATCGCAGGCACTGCCGTGCAGGGGCATATTGCAGCAAGAACCTTGTGGCGTTAGTCCTGTGCAGATATCGTAGGCTACCACATCGGGAAGATGCGAAGAGGATGAGTCGACAGGAAGTGTACAATCCTTCCTACGAAGCTGCTTAAAACTCGTTAGAAATGAGAAAGCTATCGAAGAGCTTTAGCGCATCATAGATCAGTGTCAGCCATCTTCTTCCATGAGCAGTGCACACCATGCTATTCATAATATCATGGGACATACAAGAACAGGAAGAGAGATGAGACTCATAGCACAAGTTGGAGAATTTAAAATGGATGAGGTAATCCTAGATTTAGCATCAGAGGTAAATGTTCTGACTAAGCAGACATGGGAACAGATGGGTAGCCCTAAGTTAGCCAGATCGCTTATCCATCCGTGCTTAGCCAATCAGCAGCGGGTATCACCACTGGGTCGATTACCGCAGGTACCAGTTGATATTGACCGAGTTCACAGCTTTGCAGACTTTGAAGTTATAGAAATCATTGGTGATAGTAGATCATACCCAGCTTTACTAGGTATTGATTGGGAAATCGATAACATCGCTGTTATCGACTTAAAGAAAAGACAAATGACCTTTGAGGATAAGCAGATTCAGGTCATCGCACCGTTGGATCCTTTCCAGGGTCCTCGCTACATTAAACCTATCAGGGAAGAGGAGGAGGTGCGCAACATGGAAAGTCTTTATCAGATGACTACTAATCAGAGTGATTACATCAACCCTACCGCAGAAGGAAACATTAGTTGGCAATGCGACAACTCATGCACATCAGACTCGGATGTTGGTCTAGAGAACTGGCAGAACAGACTTTACAAAGTCTCAGCTCGCAGATGTGCATTTATGACTAAGTCACTACGATGGATTGGCGCAGAGATCATTGATATTCCGTCATTTCATGGCTTAGCGGATGTCAATGAATTTTATAGTAGTTTGAGCAGGAAATTCCTCAGGAGCAAAGGATGACAACTATGGACCTTGCAGTAAAAGCCACACCTGCAAGATGGTGGCATGCACATAAAGAACATATCGCATCATGGGATGATCTTAAGAGACTAATGGCGATCAGATTTTCTAACGACAAGGGGGCGTTACAGCAGAAATACACAGGAGAGAGTGACCCTAGGTCACATATTCAGATTTGCGAACAAAGTTGGTCGGATATTCTAGAGGATGAATGGGTTCACTTATTCATTCACACTTTAGACACAATTCCAAGGAATTGGTACACTGAGACAAAGTTGCGCAGAGGAACCATCACATGGCCACTTATGATAGACAACTTCCTACTCACTTTCACTTTTGAATCTGAGTATCCAAGCATCGATCAGGATCTAGATGTAATAAAGACTAAGTTATTTGATGACTGTACCCTATCAGTGCCTGCTCAGGCAAATTGGGCCAGCTAGTTGGAACATGTGCTAGAATGTTACAACTTCGCAGCAGAACCAGACGATGAGGATGAGAATCCTCGTAGTGTCAACATTCCCAAGTCAGAACGGACTCGCTACATACCTCAACTTTAGTGCATCAAAAGTTTGTTGTAAAAGAATGCGTGCAACAGGTTAATTAATGGACAGTATTAGCAGAAATTAAATGCTCAGAACAAGAATGAAAACAAGACTGATAAACAAATGCCAAGCAGAAAACAAAGAAACAGAGTCACAACCAAAAGTTGATAACGGAGTTCACCCCCTCCACTAGGCTATGTCTCCGGGCCCCTCTCCAATGGGAACCGATCCAATTAATGGCTTTAAAATGGTACAAATGGTTCTGGAAACAACTTCAGCATTTGCAGAAACAGAATGCTGGATAGGAAGTCTTCAAGACTCCTCTCTGGAACTTACAACTTGGAATTCAAAAGATAAAGAAGCCAAACTATAACAGAGAATGGGTCGACTTCTAAATACAAAACAACACTCTGGATAAATTGCAGCAAAAAATCTCCTGCTATCCTTTTGTCTCTGTCAAAATTAACTACAACAAACTGTAAAACAGAAGGCTGAATAGAAAGTCTTCAAGACTCCTCTCTAGAAATTACAATTGGGTCTTCAAAAGGCAAAGAATCCCACATGTAACAGAGAATGGTTGACTTTACACTAACAACATCTGCAATAATTTTACAGCTAACTTTTTTCTCCCCTCGCACTGGCTGAAAAACTAGAATATAAAGCTGCCCCAGTATCGTGGCTAGCATCGAGTTGTTGAAGCGTTCAGTGGGAGGAATCGTCACCAGTTCAACTCGCCAAAACGTTACCAAAGAGTCTGTTCCTGCATCCTCCTACCAAATTCCAACTCGTTCATCATAACCGACCGTTCCATATTCCCCCAACGTTACCAACAGGCCGTTCATACTTATCCAAATGTGGCAACAAAACTGTACCAACTATGATACCTGCCAGAGCGTTACTCATCTGCCAAGACGGAACCAAAGAACCAAAAGAGAATTATCAATGCGTCTGTTCATTCCCTGAAACGCGAGATCAAGACTATGTACCAAACTGCAAAATGGTTTTGAGTCGGAAGCTTTAGTCATCGACGCGTCCGCCGTTGCGGAAGAGGATAAGCAACGGGCTCCGATTTTACTTCGTGAACTCTGTCGCAATCAGCTGTCATTTGGTTTTCAAGTTAGAAGCTTTAGTTACTTTGGTTTCCGCAGTTATGGATGGCGCACCACTTCTTTCTTTGATTCCGTCGAGTTATTTCACCAATATTTTAAGTTTTGGGCTTCCGCCGTTGCGGCCGCTGGAAGCGTTCTGACCTCCGATCCGTCTGAACGTCCATCAAGATTCTGCCCTTGTGGAAGGGATATGCCTTCCAAGCCCCATCGTTGCAGAAGAGGAAAGGCTTCCAAGCCCTGCCGTTGCGGAAGAGGAAAAGCTTCCGATCAAGCTTGTGGCCGTCATTGCGGACTGCTTATCGCTCCGACTTCCGATCCGTCCGAATGTCCGTTAAGCTTCTGCTATTGCGGAAGGGGAAAATCTTCCGATCCCCGACTTTGTGGACAAAGAAAGGCTTCTGAGCCCCACCATTACAGAAGGGAAAAGCTTCTGAGCCCCACCGTTGCAGAAGAAGATGCTCTTCCCACTTCTGATCTGCGCGGCTTCTATGAACCATGTACCATATTGGATCTTCAAAGAGGAATAATCCGCCGGATCAATCCTCCCCATTGGAGATATTTTGGACCTCCAAAAGCCTAGATCATCCTGCAGGAAGGTGAGGGTACCACTTCCTCACCATTCCAATCTCCATACATCCTGCCTTGCTTAGAATCTGCATATTAGTCTCCTTGTCCATGACCAAAGGAGGTTCATACCATTTAAAATTCTTTGCATATGCGACTGGAGATAAGCTCAAACAGAAAGAATGTTTACACTTCTTTTCAAAGGTCTCAAAACGATCATAAACAGAATTGAGCTTTTTACCTTTCAATCTTCCCTTTGTGATCTGCAACCAAATTTTCGTTTCAACTTCAAAAGGATGATGGTTTTCATGTCCGGCTTTGCAAATTGCCTGACTTGTCTCTTGCTATTCTTGCACTATCTGCTGCATGGTTTCCTTTGCATCATGATGTTCACCTCTCACATCTTTTGTGCCGAAATAAAAGTCCACATGTGACTTCAACAGATAACAAAAACAAGTCTCGAAAGGAGATTTAATGCACTGCATGTGCTGCAACTGTTCACCCTGAACCTTAGGATGTTCATCACAATAATTTTGAAGAAATTGAATGATTGTTCTACTTACTACCCATGTTTTCCCAATAACATGTGGACAATACATTGTGCTCCTTTCAAAATTAGTGTCCCTAAGACTCCATAAAATTGACCAGAATTGCCCCAATATTCGGAAGTGCCGAACAGGTACAATAGTCATAGGAAGCCCAACATGAACCCCAATATACGGAAAACACAAACTACTTGGTAGTCTACCATCAAAGTCCCTTACAACATCTTTACAAGGATGAGATGAAGTATGAGAAGAAGAAAAAGTCTGATTAGTGTTAGGAGGATCACCATCACCTCCTACTCCTTTACCCTTTTCTTCCTTTTCCACTTCTGCATCTTTGGATGAAGATCCTTCTTATTTCTTTCTCCTTTCTACTCTCTCATCAAGTAGAATTTCCATCATGGATTTCATGCTCATAAAATCCTACAGAAACTCAGTTTCAAAAATAACAGGTTTTTACCGTTCTGTATGTCCTTCTTCTTCCCCTCGCGGAGAAGACATGGTTCTTGAGAATGTTCTCCTGGAGCCAATCTCAGGATCTCCTTCAACTAATTCTCCTTCACCAAGCTTTAACCTGGACCTGGTAAGCATTCACAAACTTGCACAATAGTCAACTAGCTCTGATACCAAATATGATCAGTAGGACCTCAACTTTAGTGCATCAAAAGTTTGTTGTAAAAGAATGCGTGCAACAGGTTAATTAATGGACAGTATTAGCAGAAATTAAATGCTCAGAACAGGAATGAAAACAAGACTGATAAAAAAATGCCAATTAGAAAACATAGAAATAGAGTCACAACCAGAAGTTGATAATGGAGTTCACCCCCTCCACTGGGCTACATCTCCGGGCCCCTCTCCAATGGGAACCGATCCAATTAATGGCTTTAAAATGGTACAAATGGTTCTGGAAACAACTTCAGCATTTGCAGAAACAGAATGCTGGACAAGAAGTCTTCAAGAATCCTCTCTGGAACTTACAACTTGGAATTCAAAAGATAAATAAGCCAAACTATAACAGAGAATGGGTCGACTTCTAAATACAAAACAACACTTTGGATAAATTGCAGCAAAAAATCTCCTGCTATCCTTTTGTCTCTGTCAAAATTAACTACAGCAAAATGTAAAATAGAAGGCTGAACAGAAAGTCTTCAAGACTCCTCTCTGGAAATTACAATCAGGTCTTCAAAAGGAAAAGAAGCCCACATGTAATAGAGAATGGTCGACTTTACACTAACAACATCTGCAATAATTTTACAGCTAACTTTTTTCTCCGCTCACACTGGCTGAAAAACTGGAATATAAAGCTGCCCCGGTATTGTGGCTAGCATCGAGTTGTTGAAGCATTCAGTGGGAGGAATCGTCACCAGTTCGACTCGCCAAAACGTTACCAAAGAGTCTGTTCCTCCATCCTCCTACCAAATGCCAACTCGTTCATCATAACCGACCGTTCCATATTCCCCCAACATTACCAACAGGCCGTTCATACTTATCCAAACATGGCAACAAAACTGTGCCAACTATGATACTTGCCAGAGCGTTAATCACCTACCAAGATGAAACCAAAGAACCAAAAGAGCGTTATCAATGCGTCTGTTCATTCCCTGAAACACGGCATCAAGACTATGTACCAAACTGCAAAATGGTTTTGAGTCGGAAGCTTTAGTCATCGACACATCCGCCGTTGCGGAAGAGGATAAGCAACGGGCTCCGATTTTACTTCGATGAACTCTATCGCAATTGACTGTCAGTTGTTTTTCAAGTTGGAATCTTTAGTTACTTTGGTTTCCACAGTTGTTGATGGCGCACCACCTCTTTCTCCGATTCCGTCGATCTTTTAAGTTTTGGGCTTCCGCCGTTGCGGCTGTCGGAAGCGTTCCAACCTCCGATCCATCCAAACGTCCGTCAAGCTTCCACCATTGCAAAAGGGAGATGCCTTCCGAGCCCCACCATTGTGGAAGAGGAAAGGCTTTTGAGCCCCACTGTTGCGGAAGAGGAAAAGCTTCTGATCAAGCTTGTGGCCGTCGTTGCGGACTGCTTATCGCTCCGACTTCTGATCCGTCCGAATGTCTGTTAAGATTCCGCTGTTGCGGAAGGGGAAAAGCTTCCGATCCCCGAAATTGTGGACGAAGAAAGGCTTCCGAGCCCCACCATTGCGAAAGGGAAAATATTCCAAGCCCCGCCATTGCAGAAGAATATGCTCTTCCCACCTACGATCTGCACGGCTTCTATGAACCATGTACCATATTGGATCTTCAAAGAGGAATAATCTGTCGGATCAGAACATGCGCTAGAATGTTACAACTTCGCAGCAGAACCAGATGATGAGGATGAGAATCCTTGTAGTGTCAACATTCCCAAGTCAGAAGGGACTCGCGATGTTGATGGACCCAAACTAGAAATTTCAGCTATCACAGAACCTATCAAGATTAAAAAGATCAATATTGGCATAGAAACAGAACCTAAGTTTGCCTCTATTGGAAACTATATGGATGATGAAATAGTAGGACACATCACAGATCTCTTACATGACTATCAGGACCTATTTCCCACTAAGTTCACATAGATGAAGGGAATAGTAGGAGATTTGGGAGTCATGCGCATACCATTGAAAGAGAATGCTAGACCAGTTAAGCAGCATCCATACAGATTGAATCACCGCTATAAACAAAAAAGTTAAGGATGAAATTGATAAGATGCTAGCAGCAGGCACCATTGAGCCAGTAGAAGAAAGCGAATGGGTTAGTCCCATGGTCGTGCAGGAAAAGAAAACCAAAGGAGAAATCAGGATTTGTGTTGACTTGCACAAACTCAACGACGCATCACTTCATGACCCATTTTCGACACCTTTCACTGATGAAGTGTTAGACAATGTGGGAGAATAGGAGGTCTACTCCTTCACTGATGGATTTTCAAGCTATCACCAGATCAGAATCCATCCAGAGGATCGACACAAGACAAATTTTGTGACAGAATGGGGCTCATTCCAGTACACGGTAATAACCTTTGGTCTTAAAAATGCACCAACTATCTTTTATAGAGTACTAGTTGCTGTATTCAAGGAATACATCCATAAATTCTTAGAAGTCTATTTTGACGATTGGACTGTATTTGGATTAATCAACAAGCACATAGGAGATTTAAGGCTCATGTTAGAGAAATGTAGGCAATTTCAGATTTCTCTTAACTTGAAGAAATGTATATTCTATGCACCATTTGGTATTCTGTTGGGTCATATTGTTTGCAGACAAGGCTTGATGGTAGATCCTACAAAGATTTCCATAATTGTACATCTCCCAGCACCCAACTTAGTCAACCAATTGAGAACAGTGCTCGGTCATACCAGGTACTATAGAAAATTCATCAAAGGTTATGCAAATATCACAGCACCTATGGAAAAGTTGTTAAAGAAAGACGTGAAATTCCTATGGAATGAGGAATGCCAGCAAAGTTTAGACACACTTAAAGAGAATATGGTTACAGCACCCATATTAGTATTCCCATATTGGAACAAGCCATTTCATGTACATGTGGATGCATCTGGCATCGCACTGGGGATCATCTTAACACAACCAGGAGAAGGAGGTATTGATCACCCTATCGCGTACTCAAGCAGAAAGCTATCTACCGTGGAAAAGAACTACACCACCACAGAAAGAGAAGGATTAGCTATGGTGTATGCTCTACAAAAGTTTAGGCACTACCTATTGGGTGCCCCATTCAAGATGTTTACTGACCATTCTGCTTTAAAGTATTTGGTTAATAAACTAGTATTAGGAGGAAGGATCTGTAGATGGTTACTCTTATTTCAGGAGTATGATTTTGAAATCATTGTAAAACCAGGAAAATTAAATGTCAGACCTGATAATCTGTCGCAGATCGATTCAGGAGAAGAACCAAGTAATTTAGAGGATAATGTGCCAGATGCGCAATTATTTTCTATCCAGATCGCAGATGATTACTATGAGGATATTATTCAGTTTCTCACAACAAGGTGGGCACCAGTTGACTTTACTAAGCAGCAAAAGAAACAGTTAGTTGTGAAAGCAACAGACTTCACTTTGATCACAGGACATATATATAAGTTAGGTCCAGATGATGTCCTGCGCAGATGCGTGATGCCGCACGAGAAATAGACCATTATCAAAGAAGCACACTCAGGTACAGCAGGAGGTCATTTTGCAGGAATCCAAGGATAATCTACAGCAGGAGAAGCCATCTGTTAGTGGCTCAGGGACAAGCCACAAGTAAGTGTTAGGGGACTGTTGGAGTAGGGTCCCGCAGCTATAGGAAAAGCTGCTACATCGGGACAGGGAATTCAAAAGAAGACAGTACCTGAGTGACCGAGAAGAGAGAGCTCAACCACTGCACTTAAGGAAGCGGCGAAGACAGGAGGGCTCAGCTACCCTCATAAAGGAAAAGGAGCAACGAGCCAAGGTATTGAAGACAAAGGATAGCAAGAAGCGGCGCCCATACCCAGGATCAATGCTGGGAAGCGTGGAAGACTGCAAGAAGCTGTGGTGTGATGGTAAGCGGCAGCCCACAGTACAGACGCACTGACTGTCACAGTTAGGGTTTTTGGGTTACTGTTGGGAAAGGCCCACAGTTTTGTAATGGAAAGACCTTCGAGCCACCTATATAAGCATGTATTTTGTAATGTAAAATGTTAGATAATGAGACAATTGGGTATCTTCTTAGACAGTCAGACGTAAGGTAGCCTCTGAGTCATTTAGCTGGCCAAGTGTCTCTAGAGTCTTAGTATTGTAAAAGTTAAGCTCTAGTTTTGTTATTCAGTCTGTAGTTATCTTACTGTAACCAGTAGCTGGCTCCTATAGAATGTATGTAACAATACGCAGGGATTGAGAGAGAGAGAGAGGAGGAGTATATTGTAAGAAGGCAATATAAGAAGGAAAAGAGATCTAAGAGAGAAGGGCTCCCGGTTATGTGTGTGAAGTTTCCCAGAAGATATCTGGCTATATAGTAGGTTGCAGTGGAACTATGTTTATCCTCTCAAGATATAATATAAAAACCAGTTCCTGTGGACGTAGCTTCCCCCCTGGAGGTGAACCACGTAAAATCTGTGTGTTGTGCAACCATTTCATGTGTTTGTACTTTACTTATGTGTTATCTGTTACCTGTTACATGAATGTTATGTATCAGTGATGAATGTATGTATGTTATGCTTCAGTTATAGCGCATAGAAGGTTCACCGCAAGTTGAATGTATCAAGTAGCCTGTATATGAGTTTATCAGTGCTTGGTTCATGTTAGTTGACAATTATTGCGTTAAGTGACTCCGGTATATGAGTTACGCGAGTTTAGTATAGTTGATGTTAAGCATATTAGATTATAGGAGTCTAAGTGAGGCTGTTAGCTTAACTAGTATACTAAGAGAGAAGCCTTTGGGCCATGAGAGCCATATTGAAGCCTTACCATAAAGGATATCGCAGTATAGAAAGGCAATATTGCACTGTCGAAGGAATCACGGTGTGAGATATCGCAGTATAAGAGGGTAGCCGAGGAGATAGTTTTCACATCGCTCTAGAGGCAGCGATGCGATAAGAGACCGCTCCCTCCCAGGACCAACGAGTAAGAAAGGTCGACATCGCAGAGAGAGATCCCGCTGGCTAAGAAGAGCCGCGAGACCCTAGGATGCGACAGAACTCGGTTGAGGACACTGAGTCTTCATCCACCCCATCTAAGATCACTTCAGGTGATACTTCAGGGTGCTCTATAGTCTATCACCGAAAGGGCCAGTGAGCTAGGGGTTTTGTTGGTACATAACAAGTAAACCCGGGTCTGCCCCAGAGAACCAACACTTCTAAAACAACAAACATTTTATCAAAAGTCTCGTGAGTTTAAAAAATGTTATTCAAGGTTTTAAACAACTCATTGACTGAATCATGGTGCTCCCTATTAGTCCTAAGATCTAGCTCCTTGATCTCCTCTTGAGAAAACTTAGAAAATGAAGATGAAGCTGCACTTGCAGTTGCATCTTCATACTATTTCTCCAATAAAGTTACCTTCTGTACCAATGCATCATTGTTAATATTTTCTCTCTACAACTCATCATGAAGACCAACATTCCTCACTTTTAATTCATCATACTTGTCCTCATGTTGTCTTTTGACCTATTCCAGCTCTTCCTTTAATCTGACAATTTCTGCCTTCTGCTTATCAAATTCTCTATTCAAAGTATTGACTACATCAAAATTAGCTCCTGTAAAAGCCTCTAAAATAGATGCAACATCAGTAGCATCCACCTGTGGATCACTTGATCATTGAGTCCATACAATTTCATTTGAAAGGGATGTATCCACATCATTATGATATCTACTTCTTTTCTTTCCCCTCTTCACCACTGACTTATCAACTTTGCTATAACGATACTCTCCTAGAGATATTACAAAGTCTTCATTAAACTCATCTCTCATATCATCAATGGGGGGTACATTAATACCTGTAAATATTAAAGAGGAGGTCCGAGTCATGGTATGAGAAGGTATGGGCATAGTAATATGAGAAGTGAGTGGAGAGGAAGCACTACTATAGGCAAGAGTCACTCCAGGGGGTGAAGAACTACGAGGAACATAAGTTTAAATGGATGAAACTTGCATAGTGGAAGCTGGAGTTGATGATGGTAAAAATGCTGAGGCTTTCTCATAGTCAGAAGATGGTATCGAGATGAAAGAAGAAATATGTGTAGGAATATATTAAACCCACTCACAACTTAGGATAAAATAATTAATCATTATTTGATTAATTATTCACCCACTGGCTTAATTAGTTGGCATCCACTTGCACCTTAAAGTCAATACATGCCATCTATATCCTAGGAATGATTTATTTCTGATTCTGGGTTGATCCAAAATTAGTATATAGGACTTTACAGCAGATTCTGCTTTTTCTGCTTTTTTTGCTTTTTCCTGCTTTTCTATGGATAAGATAAAAGCTAGTCAACTAGGAAACTGGGAACTTTTGTTTCCAACCCATCCTCCATTATTTTTTCTCCATTTTCTAGGATTAGCATGTTATTCCCATCTCCTTGACAACTCACTCATGCTTCTGCCAACTCGTGAGGTCCTTGATAGATTTAGCAAGTGCTTTATCCACCTATGGGGGTTTGCTATATTTTGGTAAGTCATCCTTTTTGAGCTTTATGAGTTGTTTCCATACAATTATATTTTCCTATGAGGGATGTACTATTTGTGTACACTATTATTCATAATTATTCAATGGAAGGATACACACCAATATTCATCTCTTCATTCATGTGATTCAATCTCTTTTCTTCTCTCTATTTTTCCTGTGTATGCTTGTGAGATTTCTTAGTAGAAAGATCTATTTCCTGTGCTTCTTTTTAGCATCATTGCACATAGCATTGATCTATTATTTCTACATGGTATCAGAGCTACAAGTTTTATCAAGTTCTACAAATTTGAGGAGCGCTTCTAGTCTCCTATCCCTCTTTGAAGAAGAGCTTGTCTAGCTTACAAGATTTTCTCCTAGTTTGTTTTGCAGGTTGCAGAGAGTATCTCTTTGAGCATATCAACAACTTCAATATGGATTCAAAAGTTCCTCTACTATCTCCTTTCAACTATGCTGATTGGAAGCCAAAGATGAGTGCATACTTGAAGAGGCAATGTCTCTTTGATGTCTCCATTGGTGCATTGAGTGAACCTGAGTCTTATGAAGAGAAGATTGATTGGATAAATAATTGTGATAGATCTTATGGAATTATGTGTTTGGGAATGTCTCCAAATATATATCATCTCATAGATTCTTCTGAATTTCCATTTGAGATTTGGAAAATTTTGCACAAAGCTTTTGGTTTGCAGGAAATTGAAGATGAAGCATGGAGCGAACCTAGCATCTCCTCTTGTTCTCTCTCTCAAGATTTCTTGGCCTCTACATTCTTTGATGAAGTTGATCACAATGAAGAATTTTCTCATATAGTTCATGTTGCTGCTGCCATCTTTCATTCGATTGCTTCCTCCTTCAATGAAGAAGCAAATATTGAAGAGCCATCTTTTTCTGTGTCTCTTGAAGGTGATTTTTCTTCTTGTGATACTATTGATGAAAAAGAAGTAATATATGGAGCTGCTGTTGATATTTATTATGATCCTATAACCCATTCATTGTTCTCTCAATCTCCTATCTTAGATTCTGAGATCTATGTGCCAGATTCTTCACACCTTTTGCATACCTCTCTCATTGATGGTGCGCAACCCAGTGACTTCCAGGATGTTTGCTTAGCCACATCAAGCCTTCTTTGTGTCATACCACTTACCTTACTTGATATCATGTGCTTCAGCATATCCTCCTTTGTTCTTGGCATCAATACTCAGAGCCTTCTTGAAGATTGTGAACATCTCATTCTTTCCTCCTTTCATACAGAGGATTCATTACCAGTGTATTCCCATGAGTCTATTGATATGCTTATATGTGATCCTTCGGATTCTGATTTAGAAGCATATTTGCAGGTTGATACACATAAAATACCACCATCAATACCATCTACCATACCTCTGAATAATCCAAAGACTATACAAATCCCAAGCTCACTAGTTGATTCCTCATTGGTCTCTTATGCAGTGATATTTATCTTACATGGTTTGAAGTCTTTCCTAACTTTCAGTGGCTGGTTATGCATGTCCTTAGTCATATATGGACTGATATTAAACATGTTTGGATCTGTTCTAAATGCTTATTGTTCAGATCTTATTCCCATCCATCATTCATATTTTTACACCTATTAGTTTTCCCCAATTGCTCATAATTTTCCTAGTCTAGCCCTATATCATCATGGAGCCATTGAAGCCTTTGTCCTTGCTGTTACATATGTTAATATTTATGATATATCAGAGTTTTATCATCCTCATATTAGATCTATACAGGTGCTACAACATATTGGAAGATTTACATGTGATTCACATCACAATTTTGCAGCTATTCAGGGAATTGGGTGTGAAATAAATTGCCTTATTTTTTGTACTCTTTGGGAAGGAGTATGCACAGATCTCTTTTCCATTTCAGATTATGTTTGTAGATCATGGTTTGACAGCAGCAAGAAGCATTCAGATAATGCTCCTACTTCATCAGATGATGAGATACAAGGAGTCTCTCCTCTTCCTTCTTGCAGGTTCTACACTCTAGCGCATGATCATGGAGTTCATGATTTCTTCAAAAAGTCCTTCATCCAGAAGCAGTTCAGTCAGGTCATTAAAGTGAAGATGAAGATATGTTGAAGACATATTTCAAATTTTGTGCCTTGTCCTATCTTGAGGGAGGATTTTCCCCATGTGGTTTTGCCTCTTTCCTCACTTTTCTGGACATAATAATTGTTAAAGGGTGACCATAGCCTTGTTGCTGGGCCCTATATGCATCTATATGCATCTATATTTTTTTTCATACCATCATAAAGTCAGAATTATAGGGGGGTGTAGGAATATATTAAACCCACTCACAACTTATGATAAAATAATTAATCATTATTTGATTAATTATTCACCCACTAGCTTAATTAGTTGGCATCCACTTGCACCTTAAAGTCAATACATGCCATATATATCCTAGGAATGATTTATTTCTGATTCTGAGTTGATCCAGAATTAGTAAACAGGACTTTACAGTAGATTCTTCTTTTTCTGCTTTTTCCTGCTTTTCTATGGATAAGATAAAAGCTAGTCAACTAGGAAACTGGGAGCTTTTGTTTCCAAGCCATCCTCCATTAGTTTTTCTCCATTTTCTAGGATTAGCATGTTATTTCCATCTCCTTGAAAACTCACTCATGCTTTTTCCAACTCGTGAGGTCCTTGATAGATTTAGCAAGTGATTTATCCACCTATGGGGGTTTGCTATATTTTGGTAAGTCAGCCTTTTTGAGCTTTATGATTTGTTTCCATACAATTCGACTTTCCTACGAGGGATGTACTATTTATGTACACTATTATTCATAATTATTCAATGGAAGGATACACACCAATATTCATCTCTTCATTCATGTGATTCAGTCTCTTTTCTTCTCTCTATTTTTCCTGTGTATGCTTGTGAGAATTATTAGTAGCAATATCTATTTCATGTGCTTATTTTTAGCATCATTGCACATAGCATTGATCTATTATTTCTACAATATGCAGAGGAAATTTAAAAAACAGATGTATAGTGGAATATGAAATGGGCATTTGTAAAGCCGTAGGTATAATGGGTTCGGGTAAACATGTGGCATCTTGATATAACTGAGTCATAAAGGGTGTTACGGTAGAACTAGAAGACAAGGAAGATAAGGCTATGATTGAAGAAAGGAGTAAAGTAGAAGATGATGGGACAAGCTAAGAAGAAGGTTGCGATTGTGGGAGCGTTGATGAGGATTTCCTATTGCTGCCATTAAAAAAATTCATAAATCCCTGTAAATCATTACCATTCCCAGTTTCTACAGTGACAGGCACAGGGGATATCCTTTCATCTTCTTCCTCGGAATGGGTCAAATAAATAGTAGAAGTAGGTATGGATGAAACTTGAACCTTCAACTTTTTGAATGGCTTCTCCTCAATCTAGGTTTTCTCAAGTTGAGATTTCTCAACAACAGTAGTCACCTGAGTAACTTCAGCTGGTTGAGAAGTTGTAATTTCTTGAGTATCCAATGTTGAAGTCACTCTGCTAAGCTTCTATTTGATTTGCTCTGAAGTGTGTAAATAGGCCTTAACTTGTTGATCAACAGATGCCTTTGGTATTTCTCCCATGGGGCCTTTCCCTTTGTCTATAGCTGAATTGGTTTCTATGAGTGTATCTTTGGCTTCTTGAACCTCCTTAGCTTCTCTTCCTTTCACCATATTTTCTTGAATGTCTAATTCCACAGCCTTGTAGTGTTGAACCCTGTCCCTGATTTCCTTTTGGTATAGTAGGATTGACCTTATTCTTCCTTACCTTTAGCCCTTGCCAGAAATTCAGAGAAAGAATCAACCCCCTGATAGATGAATTCATCTGGAGTTTCTTCATGAGTGAACCCGACTTTGAAGTGATTCTGCTTAAGGTGAAAATCAACATTTCCCTTGGGATCATGTTGTCTCTTACACAACATTGCTATAAGCAGGGAATAGGGTTCCTTAAACCATTCAACATGATAGAGTTCATATTTCCTTTGAGAAAATTTACACAGTTCAGCCATCCAGGACTTCTGCTTTTGGTCAGAATTGTACCTAGACTTAGCAGCTTTAACAAAATCAACATTAAGGAGCTTCCTGAATGGTTTGAGAGTATAAATATTTACAAAGGTTTCAGAATGGAAATTGGCCAGTAGCAATCCAATACTGGTATTAAAAGAATGGTCTTTTGGATTGGCATGGTCAATAACCCATCTGACTGCGTCATTATAAGCTAGAACAAGATGCCTCGCAACAATCATGTGGATGCCATAATCCCTAATTCTTTTGTAAATGAGTTGGTTATGTTGAAATTCCGAAAGGTCATTGTTGTAAAAAATGGAGTAGACTCGGGACCAATCTAACTGGTAGGTTCACTAACTCGGCCACTGGTATCAGAGAAGACACCGAAATTAAGGTCTTTGGTTAGCATGTCTTTCTGGAGGTTCTTGCATTGGGTGATTCGAGGTGTTTTGGAGGTTGACATGTTCTGTTGGATGTATAAACTAGAAATTAAAACCAATTTATCGAGGAACAACAGTAAGCAATTCAAATTTGAAAAGGTGACTCGAAAACAAACCTGAAACCAGTGTGGATAATGGAGAAATTGCTTGGTAAAATTCTCACGGTAAATTCACGCAACACAGCAAGTTATAGTGGTAAAAAAAATGAATAAATTGTGAATAAGATCGACATATATATACTTCATGGGAAATAATTCAGACTGTAGGATGAGGATGAAAACAACGGTCAAGATTAGAAT
This sequence comes from Pseudotsuga menziesii, assembly GCA_001517045.1. NCBI lineage: Eukaryota > Viridiplantae > Streptophyta > Pinopsida > Pinales > Pinaceae > Pseudotsuga > Pseudotsuga menziesii. Next base: position 31,385 of record LPNX011208480.1, on the reverse strand, counting down.
TTATGGGATGTGGGATCAAATCACAAAATCCAAATTTTATTAACCGTTCTGTAGCCTGCATTCCGCAATTTGTGAGATGCGGGATGCACAATCGCAAGACAATAAAATGTTATTCAAACCTATCTGCATCCCGCATTCCGCATTGTGCGGGATGCGGGTTGCAGAAACACGCACAACAATCAACATAACAAACGACACACTGCACCCCGCATTGCACACTTATGCGGGTTGTGGGTTGACCAAAGAATATATATAAAAAGTTCTCCTGCATCCCGTATTTGCAGGATGAAGAAGTTTAAAATATATGACTAAAAATTCCCTCATTCTGCAACTTGCGGGTTGCGTAATCGCAAAACAATCACTAAACAAAACTAGCTTTCCGCATCTTAAAAACACTCAAATCAAGTATGGATTTTGGGAATTTTGGTTAGGTTAGAAAATATCAGAAGGCAATAAAACTGTAATAGAAGCCAAGAAATAGGAAAAGGATTCTACTAAGTTACCTTTGCATGTGAAATTGGGCTCCCATGTCAAAATAACATGGGATCCGTTGTACCTACAACACTACGATATGTCCTTCAGACATAATTCTAAAAAAACCATACAATCATTATTGTTTTTAGCATTTAAATTTCATTGAATTGCCCACAATATTCATGAAATTATTTAAGAATTACCAATAATTCTAGCAGTTCATATATTATCTAATTGCAATGAAATATGGCACAGACATGCATTCTAACATACATACCCACACATATGCATGCATAACCACATATTTACATAACTCTTTAATATGCATTCACTCAATGCTCCCTTGCATTGATTCATGAATACTATAATGTCTTCTCATTAGAATCACACTGGCATACTCACATGGCGAGCTACTCCCTTCACTTCTTAACAGTCTCTCGAGAGCATAGGGAATCTCTTACCAATAATCAAATCAATTTTCAAAATTCACTTATGCTCATGCTCCCAATGCACTTTGGCATTTCTCTAAAACATTTTTGTGCCTACACATGTGTCCTACCATTGTAAGTTAGACATCCTATTCAATGCTTCAACACAATACCCAACCATATCCCCAATCATTTGGTTATATATCTGGGTTTCTTCCTTCCTAAACACAACATTGGGAGTTCACTCATTCCCTGCTTATTAGAAAAGAGGTTTCATCACATATTAACACCAATAGGGAGTTCATGGGATACTTGTGCAACACTACAAACTTCACAACCCAACACCCTCATGGTCTCACACATGGCATGCTATTATTTCTTATGAATGTATTCTAAACCTTAATCAATCACATGGTATAAGGTCCCTTACCCTTACTACGCCATTCCTCACCATAGTCGAAGGAGTGTCACTCACATAAATTCATTCAGTATTACATGCATACCAGTTTATAATGATTAAAATATGGTTGAAGCGATTGATTAATGGAAATCCATAACTTCCAAACCACTTCCAGTTATTATGTTACAATTGATTTGATTGGGACAATCTTGGTTGATATCCCATTGATCTTCTGGTTGTCTTGTCTACAAGTCATTTTTCTTTAACCAACCAACTATTCTAGTCGGCCATTCGACCAGAATTCCATCATATGCTAACTTCTGATTCCACTCGAATTATACTAGTCAACTATCGAATTCAACCATCAACATCATGCAAAGAATATAACATTCCCAAAATTATCCCACTTGTTGTCTTCTTTGCATAAACAAGATATCCATAACTTCAGTTCACTTAGGTAGCGATAACAATGCCATCATTTTCCTACACTATTAAAATTTCTCTGTGCTCACTAACTTGGTCAACGAGTTTTCAAAATGCTTCATCATGTCTACCTTCTTTAGTAACACCTTTTGGATCTCCACCATTTCTCTCACAAAATGGTATTATACATCAATATGCTTTGTCTTTGAATGATATGCTAGGTTCTTTCCTAGGAATATTGCACTTTGATTGTCACATTCCAACCTAACAACACCCTAACCAAACCCAACCTATGAACATAATATTTGCAACCAAAAAGCCTACTCACAGTGCATGAGTAGCTTCCATGTACTCAGCCTCAGTAGTTGACAATGCAAGAATCAAATATGTCCTACTCATCCAAGTGACTTCTTCGATGAATAACTTGAACACATATCCATTGGTCAATCATCTACGGTCAATATCATGTTGATGTAGTTGTAACTTTAGAATTTATTCACTTGTATTTCTTATCTATTGTAACCCAATGTTTATTCTGGGATGTTCTTGTGTCATGTCATGACCCGATGTTCCTATCAGGAGGATCTATAATGTAAACAAGTCATGTCAAGTCATTGTGGGTAACCCTCCTATTGTCTAAGGGTTAAAGTCCCTGCAGTTCTGGGGCACTAGGGTTATTAGACTTTCCTAGTGAGGTCGGCCCTAGTAGGGTTTTAGTCATGTTGGGAATTAGTATAAATAGAGAGATGACCTCTCTATTTATCACACATCTCATACACACTCAGTTGTAGCGCATAGCTGAGGAAGAGAAAGACACTGGGGCAAGAGGAAAGAGCTTACTGCCATCGAGAGATTGTCTTACTGTTTTTGGGTTTCACTTTGGTGCCGATTCTATCTCTGAGGAAGTTGCAGGGTTTTCTCCATTTATGGTTTCCCTGAGGAAAAACACTGTCTTCATTGTCTCTTGTGTTTGATTACTGTGCTTGTTGTTCTCTTAGTTAAAGATCCTAATGATATGCTAGCTTAATGTTTAAAATATAACATGGTATCAGAGCTAACCTGAGAAGAGGACACTGTGCAGTTGTGAGAACTAGGGATTCCTATTTTGTGGATCTCTCTCCAAATATTTTCAGCAAAAGTAGGGTGGAATAAAATTTTGAGGTTTTTTAGTTTTGGACCTGACACTACTGCCGAAAATTAGGGCTTTTCAAAGAAGTGGAATTTTTCAGTGAGCCCAGGCCTGGATTGGTATTCTCCCCAAAATCAAAGTTAGGGATCAAATTCAAAACATTTGGTTGGACAAAACTCCGAAAAAGTAAAACCTTAATCTGCTCCTGAACCAGTATTGCAGGATTTCAGCTTCAAATCCAGATCCGACATCTTGACTTGGTAAGATCTAAATATTTTGTATTTCCATTTGAGGTTCCCAGTTAAGATGTCTCATCATACCAAGCTTGATGAAAAGCTTGAGGGAGCTGATAACTTATGAGCCTGGAAGTATAGGATCTCCCTGGTCCTGGAAGAATATGAGTTGGAATCCTATATCTAGGAGGAGGTTCCAGTTCCAGAGGGAGATGAGGCCAAGGCCTTACATAAGAAGAAGTTGGTTATGGAAAAGAGGATCATTTCTGATTCTGTCAAGGATCACATCATTCCACAGGTGTCCTCCCTCAAGACACCTAACGCCATGTTTGATGCCCTAACCAAATTGTTTGAAGGGAAGAACATCAATTGAAAGATGACTCTAAGGAACCAGTTGAAGAATGTCAAGATCCAGAATGAGGAGACCATCCAGTCATACTTCACAAGGGTCTCCCAGATCAAAGAAAAACTAAAATCTATAGATGAAGAAGTGGAGAATGTAGAAATGGTGATGACAACATTGAATGGCTTCCCTAGGTCATGGGATTCTTTCATCCAAGGAATCTATGCTAGAAAGAAGTTGGTCAAGTTCAGTAGACTGTGGGAAGAATTCTCTCAAGAATAAGATCGGATAGTTGCTCGAGAAGAAAAGATGGGAAGTGAAGATCAAGCTCTCACAGTACACTCCAAGAAAGGAAGAAGGGAAAATCATCATCACCAAGGTAAGCATTCTCACCATAAATATAACTTTATGAAAAGGGATCCATCCAGAATCAGATTTAATACATGCGATGAAATATGACACTTTGCTAAAAACCGTCCCAAGAATAAGAATGGATCTAAGAAGAATAAGAAATGAAAAAAAAAATCATTTTCACACTATTGAGGATGATGATCCTACCAGGAAGAGAGTAAAACAAGAAAGTGAAGACTCTTCAAGTGAAGATGAATATGTTTTGATCTCCGCTCTCACGAGAACTGTCACTCATGGAAGCAAATATTGGCTTATTAACAGTGGGGCTTCCAAGCACATGACATGTTTCAAGGAATCCTTTAAGAAACTATCCGAACATAATTCACCCCATAATATGAAGCTTGGGTATGACTACCAATATCCCATAAAAGGTAGTGGTGAATCCTCCACAAGCTAGACTCTGGAAAATCTATAAAAATGAAAGATATATTGTTTGTACCAGGATTGAAGAAGAATCTTCTATCCATATCAGCCTTAGATGCAAAAGGTATGAGGGTTGCATTTGAAGATGGCCAAGTCATCATGTGGCCAAGAGGAAAGACTATTGATGATGCAATAGTGATTGGAGAACAAGAAGGAGGCTTATACAAGCTGAAGGGCCATCCAGAACAAGCTATGGTCCATGACACAATACAACCAAATGAACTTTGGCACAGAAGGCTTGCACATGTGCATTACAGAGCACTACCACTTGCAAGCAAAGCTGTTGAAGGTCTTCCAGAAATTCAAGCAAAACATGAAGCAGTCTGCAAAGGATGTGTGAAAGGAAAGAATACAAAGAAGACATTTCCAAGTAGCGAGAGGAAGGCAAAAGGAATCTTGGAAATCATCCACTTCTATGTATGCGGACCAATGTCATCAAGCTCACTAAGCGGGTATGTATACTTTGTTTCTTTCATTGATGACTTTTCTAGGAAGACATGGACTTACTTCATGAAGAACAAAGATGAAGTTTTCAGCAAGTTCAAGGAATTCAAAGCCTTGATTGAGAATCACATAGAAAATAAAATCAAGACCTTTCGATCAGATAATGGTGAAGAATTCACATCAAATGAATTCAAAGACTTACGCAAAGAATCAGGGATTAAGAGGGAGTTGTCCACTCCTTACAATCCACAACAGAATGGGGTTGCAGAAAGGAGGAATAGAATCATCATGGAAGATGCAAGAGCAATGCTTCATGATCAAGATCTTCCTATGCATCTATGGGTAGAAGCAGCCAGAACAACGGTGTATGTACAAAACCGTACTCCACACAGAGTACTCAAGAACAAGACTCATGAAGAAGTATTCTCCAGTAAGAAACCAAAAGTCAACCATCTCAGAATATTCGGTTGTCCAGTGTACATACACATACCAAAAGAAAAGAGAACAAAACTAGATCCTTCAGGAAAGAAGGGTATATTTGTGGGATACTCTGAAAGCTCGAAGGCTTATAGAATATACTTCCCAGGATACAAGAAGATCGACATCAGCAGGGATGTAACATTTGATGAAGACATAGCTTGCAACAAATCTAGAAAGAGACCTGCTGAAGATACTGAAGAAGCAGAAGCACCCAAAATTCATGATACAACCATGAATGAAGAAATTCAAGAAGAAGATCAAGAATTTGAAGAACCACAAATACCTATAGATCCATCTCAGGAGAAGAATCCTCATAATAGGAAACCTGCTTGGGTACGAGAAATTATCCAAGGTGTGGAAAGATATGGGGCTCCAGAAGAGAATCATAGAGAAAGAAAGAGAACCAGATATAAGTCTTGTGCCTTTCTTTGATCATTGGTTGATCAGATGTAAGTGCAATGCCTTTCTTCGATCATTGGTTGATCAGATGTAAGTGCAATAGCCTTTTGGCATGGAGGATTGGTTCCTTGCATGGCCAAGTGTAAGTGCTGGGCATTTCTTTGATCATTGGTTGATTAGATGTAAGTGCTGGGCCTTTTTGATAGGGTTGTGGGCTATGTTACCACATGGTCATATGTGAGTGTTGGGCATTGCCTTTTTGATATGATTATAGGATTAGTTCCTACATGATCATATGTAAGGGCTGGGTGGGCCATTCTGATTTAAGTGTCAAATATAAGTGCCGAGGAAGACCTACATGGTGGATAGGCCTACATCCAACATGAAAAAGGGCTGGACCTGTAGAACTTCCTGTGATGAGAAGAATCATGAGATAGCACCTGTGAAGATTCAGTATTAATGAGCCAGCAGAGATGATCCAGATCGAGGGATGATCCAGATCCAAAGATGATGCTCCAGAAATGATCTAGATCGAGTGATGATCCAGATCCAGTGATGATGATCCATATCGAGTGATGATCTAGATCTAGAGACGAAGATGACTTGAAGATGTAGATGACGAGAAGATCTAGAGAAGAAGACCAGTGATGAAAATTGTGTCGAGAGAATACCTTCCTAGTTAAGAGGGAGTGTTGATGTAATTGTAACTTCGGAATGTATTCACTTGTATATCTTATCTATTGTAACCTGATGTTTATTCCGGGATGTTCTTGTGTCATGTCATGACTTGATGTTCCTATAGAGAGGATTTATAATGCAAACAAGTCATGTCAAGTCATTGTGGGTAACCCTCCTATTGTCTAAGGGTTAAAGTCCCCGCAGTTCCAGGGCACTAGGGTTATTAGACTCTCCTAGTGAGGTCAACCCTAGTAGGGTTTTAGTCGTGTCAGGAATTAGTATAAATATAGAGGTGACCTCCCTATTTATCACAAATCTCATACACACTCAGTTGTAGCGCATAGCTGAGGAAGAGAAAGACACTGGGGTAAGAGGAAGGAGCTTATTGCTATCGGGAGATTGTCTTACTGTTTTTGGGTTTCACTTTGGTGCTGATTCTATCTCTAAGGAAGTTGCGGGGTTTTCTCCATTTATGGTTTCCCTAAGGAAAAACACCGTGTTCATTGTCTCTTGTGTTTGATTGCTGTGCTTGTTGTTCTCTCAGTTAAAGATCCTAATGATATGCTAGCTTAATGTTTAAAATCTAACATATCACCAACCAAGTCGAAATCAATAAATCCATGTACATTGATTTTCTTGGTGTTTTCAAGTTCCCCTCCATAAAATATTACATAATCAATTGTGCCATGTAGGTACCCAAATACTGTCTTAACTATGGTCCAGTTCTCTTTTCCAAGTGTTGACATTTACCTTCTTAATAATCCCATTTCATGGGAAATATTTATTCGATGACAGAACATAGAATAACTCGAACTACCTACAACATCATTTGACATGTACTCTATTTCTTCCTGTGTCTTATGATACCTTTTCGTAGATAGCTTAACTCCCACAGGTATAGGAACCTTGACCATTTTGCATTCCTATAGGTTGAAGTGTTTCAAAATTGTTTCAACATATTTACTCTAATTTAACCAAATCCTTATACCTATTTGATCTCTCTTTATTTCCATTCCAAGAATGAAATTTGATGCACCAAGATCCTTCATGTCGAAATTGGAGGACAAATGTAGTTTTACCTCTTTAATTAGATCCATGTTATTTTTAATCAACAACATGTCATCGACATACAAAACTACATATGCAAAGTGATCATTGAATTTATTTCAATACACATAGTGATCAACCTAACTTCTCACAAACCCCATCTACTAGATATACACATCAAACTTTTGATACCACATCCTAGGTGATTATTTTAAAGCATAGAGAGACTTTTTCAACTTGTATACTAGCTCCTTTTCTCCTTCAATTGTAGAATCTTTAGGATGCTTCATATAAATATATTCTTCAAGATCACCATGAAGAAATGTTTTCTTTACATCCATCTATTCCACCGTAATATCAAATTCTACAGATAAACACATTAGTAACCTAATGGAAGTTAAGTTATCAACAAGACATAAAATCTCATCAAATTCAACTACCTCGACTTGGGAATATCCTTTCTATACTAGAAAAATTTATACTATTGGAGCATGATTTTCGTTAGTCCAAAAACCGTAGGTGTTAATCTCCAATATAATCTCCAAATTTAATATCCACAAGAGAGGGTTAACCCATATTGTGAAACTCATGGGGAGTGTTGGATGTAAATGCCAACAATCTTCCCCTGAAAGTTACCTGGGTGAGTTTCCAACTTGAGACCTGTCACTCTGATACCATTTGTTGGAGCACGATTTTCCTTAGACAAAAATATGCAAGTATTAACCTTAGATAGAATACCCAAATTTAAGATCCATGATAGGGGGTTAACTTGTGTCATGAAAATCACGGGGAGCATTGGATGCAAATTCCAACATGTACTTCTCGACTTATCTTACTACATTCAACTTTTTCTTTAACACCCAAATACAGCCAACAATTTTCCTTCCATTTGGTAATGCGACCAAATTCCATGAATCTTTTCTATAGATTACCCTATGTCGAGTTGATCACTTACTTTACTAACAAAGGATCATCTTCTAGGGAAATAACTTAAAAGCAGAGTGAAATTTGGGTGGATGATACCTTTTTGGTTGTTACATTGCTCAACTAGACCTCCTACAAATGGAGTCTATTGTTCCACCTCGTTGTCAGATTCAGTCATCTCACCTAAATCCAAAATATCATCATTCATTTGAAACTCTTTATTTTCTAGTTCCTTTTCTCTTTTAACCTCTTCATCCTTGAAAAGACCTCCGAATTATCTGAATATCACATCTCGATTATAAATTTCCTTCATTATTACTAGTTTCCATATTTTATACCCTTTCACTCCATCCTTCTACCCAATGAAGATGCATTTTTCTGAATTGCTGTCAAGTTTGCTTATTTTCTTCTTTGGGATATGCACAAAGGAATTACACCCAAAAAATATGAGATGTGTAAGAGAGGTCTTTTTACTATCGCATGCCTCATATGGAGTCTTATTGACTAGACATTAGAGTAAATTTTGCTTCTAAAGTGTGCCTCCATTTTCTTGGGGTGAGATCCATGAAAAGTATGCAATGTGGGTATTAGTTGGATGTAGAATTGAATTCTTTATCCAACAAGTGCTCCTGCTCAAAATTTGAGTAAGACAACATGCATATATGTTGAAACTTCGAAGAAAAAAAGTAGGTTTTTTAACCTCTTCCTCCAAAATTAATATATATTATTTTATTATTTTTCTTAGTAGGCCCATCTTAGAACTATTCACTAGGTAAGATGTTGTGTCGACAACCTCTTCCTATAATTCTTGTTCGATGCCTACACCACTGAGAATGCTCCTCGCTTTCTCAATAAGTGTTCTATTCATTCTTTCATCAATTCCATCCTTTATTTGAGGCATGTATGGATTCATGTTTTATTGAGATATGTTGTATAGAGAACTAGTTGAACACATTCCCACAAATTTCTCCTCCATTACAAGTTCTCAACACCTTGATATTTTTATCAGTTTGATTCTCTACAGGGGCCTTGAACTCTTGGAACATCTCAAATACCTCAAATTTATTCCTCATAAAATATAACCATGCAATTTTGTAGAAATCATCTATAAAAGAGACATAATACTATGATCCTCCTTGTGAAGGGACTGATATTGGTCCAAACACTTCAGTATGAATTAACTCTAGCATTTCCTTAGACCTACTAGCACTAGATGAGAAATTCACACGGATTTGTTTATCATAAATGCAATGTTCATAGAATTCAACTTCTTTAGAGAAGTTAATGATACCTTTAACCATACATTTACTATGCATAGCATGAAAACATTTATGACCAATATGCCCCATCCACTAATGTCGCAACGTGGTCGAGTCAACTAGATAAGAGGATATGTTGTTAGATTCAAAAAATACTACATTAGCACAATCACCAATGTCTATTCTTCCCAATAGCTTGTACATGGTTCCAACGTTAACTCCTCTCATTAGTACCATCACTCCTCATACCATTTTGCATTTAAATTCCTCAAATATAGACTACACACCTACAGTCCCCATCTTACTTGCTGAGATCAAGTTTCGAGCCAAAATTGGGATATGCAACACTCCTAGAAGTGTTCCTATTATTCCATCTTTTAGTCTTAGTCAAACTTTACTTTGTCCAACTATCCTGGTCGGTGAATCATCTCTCTACAGGAAATCACCACCATCGAACTTCTCATATTCACATAACCATTATCTAAATATGTACTTATGTAGGAAAAATACACATCACCTTTCTCTTCTAGCAAAGGTGTACCGTTAGCGAATTGACCTTCCTCAGACCCTTTTCTTCTCTTGACTGCCATTTTCTTATAGTGTCATCTATAATTCTCAATATTAATGAATCACCAACATGTTTTCATTGACATACTAGGAGATTTAGATATATCCTTAGATATACCCCTCGACTTTGATCTTTTACTGGAGGTTTTATCTTTTCTTTTATCTACTGGTTTACCTCTTACCATCATGGTATCTGTTGAAGACTAGGGTTTCAACATCACATTCAAGCATGCATTAATTTCATACACAGCGATCAAAGACAAAGAAATATGGGAAGGGACGTCCAATCCGTCTTTGCATTATCTTTGATAATTATTTATACATTATGAGGTAGGTTGGAGCGGTTGTACCCGCTCCAACTACCTATTTGTTAATATTTATTTATCTTTTAAACTATAATTACATGATGACATTTAGGAGGTAATTAGCCCCCTCTACATCTCCCCCACAAACAAAATGTTTCTTCGTCCCGAAGAAAACAAAGAAAACCGCATCAACGTCCTGGGTCTCTGCTACTGCGGAGTAGTCCTCACTGTGCATCAACCATGCATACCGGTCTGCATAGGTAACTCAGCCGCAACAGCCGCCAGCTTGATAGGAAAATGCATGTGTACAAGGCTCTACTGTGACTGGTTACTCTTCAGCCTCCATCTTCAATCTGACAATAGTCCATCGAAGTCTCATCCTCGC